>VZTT01075260.1:2279-12775 GCA_013400855.1 Buphagus erythrorhynchus | reverse complement strand
GTGAACAGAGGTGCATCATGATAAAAGTCATAATGAAGTTGGATAAAATGCAATCACGGAAGTCCAGGGAAATTTTTTTTAACTTGTTCAGCCAGTTTAATTATAAAAGGTCTTCTGGAAAGCTTAAATAGGGGACAGAATTTGACTGCAGACCTCATCAGCAGTGTCATTAGCTGGATAGTTGCAGTGTTTTAAGGTCTTGTGGCCATGTGACAGTGTGGTACAGACTGATGGCTGAAAGCCCAAGTTATTCATTGCATGATGTGAGTCAGGCCCTCAGTTTGCAGCAGAAATCTTCCCTATTAAGAGCAAAATGAAAGAGAAAGTTTTTGAGAGGTCCTAACAATCTTACAGTCATGCAGATGGAATTTAATAAATGATGTTGCTTTAGACATTGAAACGTTATATCAACATTTGTTATGGTCCTTAGGAAAGAATAAGTCCCACTGAATTTTTAATTACTAAGCTCTGACAAAACACAGGGTGAATATTTTTGAATCTATTAGTACCACGGGGTGCTGTCTAAGCTAGGTGTGCTTATTTTTTGTGTTGACAACGAAAAAATCCTGACAAAACCAGGAGTTATCTACGAATTTGCCAAGATCACTACCTGAATCCATAACCAGAAAAGATAGCTCGAGTGAGGTCCTGATAGCAATCATACTACATGTTTCAGCACTTTTTGATAACGTTGATTTTGCCCCTATGGCTTCTTGTGGGGCATTTAACTTCAGGTGGTATTGTAGGGGGCAAAATAATGGTACAATAATGGACTTTTATGGTTGAGTCACTTTGTTCTCCATATTTTTATAACATATTGCAGATGGCCTAAAAGATTAGCTATAATGACCAAAACCACTGAAATGTAGGTAGCACATAATTGCTTCCACAGGCTGCAGCATATTGTATCAGGTCACACATTTTTCTGTTAAACCCAGGGCAGCACAGAGTATTCCACCTGATTTTTTTCCCTGCATCTAAAGTACTGTAAGTCTTTTATAGGACAAGCTGTAACTGGAAGTCAATTGTAACTCATAGTGTTAAGAATATTTGGGTTTGGCAGCTGCACATGTGTTAGCTCTGTCCTGCTTTTGCGTGGTCTTTTGGGTGAAAATCAAAAGCCAGACAGCCCACAAGAATTTCTATATCTTTCCACCAAACTGTCATCTGCAGTGATACCCCTGAGAGAGCATGGCTAGTGCCAAGCAAACAGGGTCAGGCTGTACATTTCGGATATGTTGGGATCCTTGTCACTAATCTTACTACAAGTCTTATTTTCATATAATCAGCTGGACCTCATTCTCTTCAAGCTCAGATCATATGCAAGCACAAAAAGGTTCTGACATCATAACCTTCTTAAATTAAATAGTGATATTTAAGTGTCACTGAGCTGAGTTCTGCTGAATTAACCCCTAGCAATGAAGTAGACCAGAATCAATGTTTAACAGATGTACAGGTTTCATTGAAGTTGTTTCTTTTCTGCATGGGAGCTTCAGTTATATGTATATGACCTTTTATCATTACACTAATTCATGCTTGTTGTACTTTTTAAGTTAATATTCAAGAAGTAGCAAATATATTGGAATTATTTTCCAAATAGTTCCTACATTTTTACCTTAATGGGTTGCTGACATTTTATTACTTATAGACAAAATGGCAACCATCTTTTATGAGGCAACTGGGAGATAAACCTACTTTTTCTCATTCCTTGCAAACCAAAGATATCCTTCTTAAGTATAATCATTAATATTAAAAGTCAGCTAGGTACATAAATATCTTAGACTTTAATTTACCTACAGTAATTAAAATTTTATAAAACTGCTCTCTGTGTCTTCCTCGATTGATTACCTGTGACTTTAAGCCACTCCAGAACTTTCATTAAGTATATCACTTTTGATATGGAATATTTCACAAATGTGTTCAGCATATTATAATATACAAAAACTCTGGGAACAGTTGCATTTAACAGCTATTATGCCCACATGTTGTTTAATCTGAGCCAAGTTCCTTCAGGCACAGCTTAACTACCCCTTCTGCTCATATGGAAGCATCTGTGCGACGAATCTGTGAGAGTATTTCACTGTGTGCTCTGCCTGTGGTAGTTCCTCAGAACTCTGCAGCAACTTGCACTGTGGGCATCTCAAGTGATGTCCCTGATTCATATTTATGAATTCAGGTGTTTGGGGACAGTCTGTTATTCACAGAACACCACACAGGACTGTTAAATGTGTATTTTATACACAGCACAGAGTGTATGGCATCCTAGTTATTATGATATCTGTAGGTTTGGTTCTTATTATTTTTTAATTTCTTCTAAATATCAATTTGTACACTTTTTCTCTATATCATATTAATTCTATCCCATTTAGTTATGTTCTTTTGCAGAGAAAAGAAAACTGGGAATAGGCTGTGGTTGGGGGAAATTAGGTGAGGAAGATATACATTCTGTAGGGTATTTCTCTTTTTCCTGCCCTCAATCTTCTCATGCAGAAATTGGCATTCATGGGTTATATCAATGTTCATTATTTATACAATTCCCAACATGAATTCATTCTTCTGAAAACTGTGCCACTTGCTATGCATTTCACATTGCTGAAGCCAAGTAGCCACAAATAGCACCTTATTGTCCCTACTTTGAGAGGTAGTTTTAGCATGTGAGACTTGTAGGATTTTAGCTTGAAACCCATTTAAATAAGTTCTAAATCTGTGAGTTCTAAATCTCCTTTTCTCTAAACCCATCTGCTTTTACTGTTATGTATATTCACAAGTTTTGATATTTTTGCCAGCAGCATAGCAATATCAAATCAGGCTGTCTGGTTTATTGCTACCATTTCAAAAAGTAGCTTAAAGAAAGGAAAATACTATAATTTCCCATGATTGAAAGAGCATAAATATTTTAATGCCCATAGCTTCAAAGTTATGCAAGGGACTTCTTAGAATGTAGTTTATTCCTTTGATATCAACACTACCAAGTACACAAACAGAGATACCACAGAGCTGTGAAATCACACAGCTACAAGAGGTAGACACTTGTTTAAGAACACGTACTTGTTTTAATTTCTCAAGTAATTTACAGTCATTTCCTTTGTTCCTTCTAAGTGCTCGTGTAACATGAGAAAATTTAGCCCCAGAATAACAAAATAAGGGAAAGAAGTTTTGTTTCATCTTAAGACTGAGGGCCAAATATCTACCTCTACATTTGTAGTTAACATATAAATCCAGATTCCTATTTTCAAGCAGTGAAAATTGAATATACTAGCTATTAGCAATATTTGGAACACAGAAACTGCTATTCCAGTAACAGTGGTAAATGCTACAGAATTTAAATATCTCACCCTGCACTGCAGATATTCTTGCAGTTTTCTTCCATGGAAGACCATTGTCTCCACCCTGTTTTGGTTGTGTAAAGAAGTATGAACATGTTTGCAGAGAAAGCTTCCAATTACATCAGGGTTATTAGGGTAGTTTTCCTGAAAATCTTCTGACTCTTGCTAAGTATATCTTTATCCTGGAATGTAGGGACATTTTACAGCACTGAACAGATATTGGAGCAGAGTGGGGAGCAGGTTAAAAAAAATATATTTTAATAGAAAACCAGAGCCTAGAAAGCTGTCAGTGTGGCACCTTTCATGAGCACATCTATAAATACACTTTAAAAAGTGGTCATAAATCATGTTTTGCCATTGGAGAACATAAAGGGAAATTATAGTTTTCCCATGGACAAAAACGGGGCAGAGGGAGAGGGGGAGTCATGGCTCTAAAGTCACCTCTAATTTTCCATTCTAATCTAGTCTGCTTTTCATTTTGCAGTTGAGTGATTGATTCAGTTAGGCATTAGTTTTCTTGGCTCGCTTGATATCAAAGACTTTAAGCATTTGCAGCCAGAGTGGATTCTTTGTCTGAGCAATCAAGGGTTGTATCAGGGGCTGCCATGCCTGCTGGGGAGGGAGAGCAGCAAACCCCCCAGTAACAAGGAAAACCTAGGCACACAAAAAATTGCTCCTACACAACACAGAAACAAGAAGCTACAATGATCTTGCTAATAGCTCCTTTTCTGCCCTCTTGACCTCACATGATTTTGATGTTAAGAAAGACTACCCTAATACAGCCTCAAAATCTACCAGCCTTTCTGCTCACAGAGGGGATGCTGTGTGCTCCACTGCAGCAAAACCACTCTGCTGTGTGGAGAAATAGCAACAGTGATTGTAGGGCTTGGCCCTTAACACCGACACACTGAGCCCTGCTATTGCCAGCACTTAAGATCAGTGATGAAGCAAGAATTTTAAAAACTGGGGGGAAAACTGTTTTTCTGATGCCAATAACATTTGCCAGGTCAAATGCTTGGATCCAAAGATGTTTCCAAATCCTTATGAAGGTGGGCTGGTTTTGACTGGAGTAGAGTTCATTTTCCTAATGGTAACTTGTATGGGGCTGTGTTTTGGATTTGTGCTGAAAACAGTGTTGATAACACAGGGATCTTTTCATTATTACTGAGCTTTGATCAGAGAATCAAGGCCTTTTCTGCCACCAGAGACTGGCCTGGGCATGAACAGAGAATTGGAAGGGGGCACAGCCAGGAGAGGTGACCCCAACTGACCAAAGGGATATTCCATTACATATGTCATCAAGCTCAACACATAAAGTGGGATGAAGAAGGAAGGGGGGACAATTGGAGGGATGAGGTTGTCTTCCCAAGTCAGCACTATGTGTGACAAAGCCCTGCTCTCCTGGAGATGGCTGAATACCCACCTGCCCATGGGAAGCAGTAAGTTAATTCCTTGTTTTGCTGTGTGTCATGATCTGGCTATTAAAGTTATTAGAAATGCCTCTACCCAAATTAATGTGCAAATGAGACCATGTATCAAAGTCAATAGTGTGGGTTTATTTGATAGTAAATAAAAGAGAGGAAGGGAAGGGAAGGGAAGGGAAGCCAGAGGATGAGACTGTTTTTTGGTTTTGTTTTTTTTTTAATGTGCTAAAGGCACTCCTAAGACAGTTGTTATAATTATAGGATCATAGGAGTTTGAAAAGGCATCCAAGACCATCAAGTTCAACTTCTAATGTGTCAGCTAAACAACAGTATAAAGTGTCATGTCCAGTTTTTTCTTGAACACCACCAGGGATGATCACTCCACCTCTTCCCTGAGCAGCTTGTTCCAATGCCAGACCACCCTTTCACTGAATAAATCCTTTTTGACGTCTAACCTGAACCTCTACAGGTACATCTTGGGGTTATATCCTCTCAGCCTCATATTAGCTGCCCGAGAGGAGCCTGACCACACCTGTCTCCATCCTCCTTTCAGGCAGTGGTGGAGTAAAGGTCTCCCCTGAGCATCCTTTTCTCCAGGCTGAGACCCCACAGGTCCCTCAGCTGCTCCTCTGCAGGCTCATGCTCCATACCCTTCTCCAGCTCTCTTCTGTTCTCTGGATGTGATCCAGCCCCTCAATGTCCTTCTGGCAGTGAGGAGCCCAAAACTGGACACAGGATTGAGGTGTGACCTCAGCAGTTCCCAGCACAGGGGACAGTCACTGTCCTGGTCCTGCTGCCTCACCATGGCTGATCCAGGCCAGGTGCCATTGGCCCTCTTGGCCACCTTGGCTCATGTTCAGCTGCTGTAACTAGCACCTCCAGGTCCTTTTCAAGCTTTCCAGCCATTCTGTCCCCAACCCATGGCACTGCAGGGGGTTGTTGTGACCCAAGGGCATGACCCACCTCAGAAAACTGGCCTCATCCCATGGATCCAGCCTGTCCTGATCCCTCTGCAGAGCCTTCTTCCCTTCCAGCAGATCAATACTCCCACCCAACTGGGTGTCATCAGTGAACTTACTGAGGGAGCACTCTAGCCCCTCATCAATAAATACATTAGGTTTATTGATGGCAGGTCATCAATGAACATCTTAAACAGGACTGGCCCCAGTAGTGAACCTTGAAGAGCCTCACTAGTGACCAGCCACCAACTGGATGTTGCACCATTCACCACCAAAAGATACAGGCAGAAATTATTTAAGTCTTTTTTTCATTAAAATATTCTCAGTGCAACGTAGAGCTTGGGACAAATATTTGATAAATAAAAAACCCAACAAAATCAAAAACCTCTTGAACATAAATAGGTCTTTAGAATTAAATTAAAACTTATGATTTTCATGTGTCACTGAAACATCAAAAATGGCACAAAATGGAGAAATAACTGCATGTTTATAATAGTCTGGAAAGAATCCAGCAATTAAATGCTAAATCTGAATTTAGAATACACTTAGAATTAAAAAAAAAAAATCAGTCCAAGGCACATACAATCCTTTCAACTTAAGACCAACATTATCCAGGACACATGAAGACATTCTCAAAGGCAGCCAACATTGGCACAAAAAACCCCAGAGGATTTGGTGAAAACTTGAAGGAAAGAAAGGAATTAATTAAAATATGGTAACAAGAATTTGAGAGAATCTGACAAGCTTCCACTCAAAAAATCATGTGCCATCTCTACACATGGCAGCAAAATTATAACTCCCACAGCTGAGGAAACTGTATCAAGGCTTTCTTATTGGTATGGAGAGTCACTAAAGTCAGAGCTGGTATGTTCACCTCGCTGTTGAAAAACCTTGTGACTTATAGCCATTAACACATGTCTTTCCTTCAAGAATGTGATATCCCATAGAAATATTTTAAAACCTCACATCTGGACAAAAAAGCACAACCAACTTCGTGGAGTTTTTCTCCTTCCTAGTAAATTCATTAATGTAATGCTAAGAAAAACATTCCATGACTGATTTAATGGCTTTCAGCCATTTTTCTTCCTCTGAATTTTCTGTACCTTCTCTGAAGAGATAATTTTCAGACATAGAAAAACTATAGACGTGATTTTGTAATGCAGAAACAGGACCAACTCAGCATGAGTCTAGGAATGAATCCCTTAGACAAAGAGAATTCATTTCCCTTGTTCTCATAGCTCTCATATTGCTCACACAGAAAAATATATACTGCCAGGGGATGTTTGTTATTTGTCTGGGGGAATATACCTGTCTGAGGGCATCTGTTCAGAAGGATTTATGACTCCTGATGATATCGACAAAGAAAGATCACAAAAAATCAGAAAAACCTCTTATACTTCCAATCAATTTACCCCAACATAAGTATTTTACATTGCATAATATACCCAGCAATTTTAAGCCATTTTTATTTTCACTATGCATCAGTAGCAATCTTACCAAGAGAAATACCTGTAGTCAAGTTACAGAATTTACAACTAATACATCAGATGTGATTTCAGTGTGTATCTGAGTTTTGGGATATGGGGAAATATAAACTTTCCCAGAGCAGAAGGTGATCAGATTTCAGTGATAAGCAACAGAAAAACTTGATAGATTCAGTAGTCTCACATGGGCACAGCAGCCACATGAAACTTGGACATAAAAGATGGGGGAAAAGAAAATTTGAAGATAAAGAGAAACTTTGAAGAAGGGAAAACTATAGAAACACAATACTGTCAAAGAACGAATTAGTAAGGAATGAAATTATATTGAATAATATATGTATCTCTCAGCTGTACTTATGGGATAGAAGATGTAAGAAGCTTAGAAAGAAATAATGCTTTGTCCTCTGTGTGTGCAGGGTGACCTTACAGATCTCTTGATCTTCATGATAATCTGCAGCAGGCCTGTTATGCTAATTTCGTTATGCACATACCCATTTCAGCCTGCTCCAAATGATAACAAGTCTGGAAAAACAGTGCTTTATGACACTGGCTTGCAGATTAATCAGTAGCTGAGCAGAAACTCGCATACTTTTAGCACCTGTGCTAACATATATTGATTTGCAAAACCAGAGGAATTCCACGGCCTCTGTCTTTGTAAAGCTTGCACTGAGCATCTGAAAGCTTATTGACAGAGGTGAGAGCAGTAGTGCCAGTTATCCTGCTCCTAGATGAAAAGAGAAGCACATTAACCAGCTCCTTTTTCTTTTGGCATGATACTTTATTACAGAAAGTAATGCACATTCCCAGACACTTGCCAAGAGGGGATGCGCAACCCACTTCCCCACCTGCACCTACTGCTGAAAGTAGCTTTAAAACTCTAATGTGCCCTGACACTTCTGAGTACCCTGGGAGAGTAGAACTGGCTTTCTCCACTGATCCAGCCTGTTAGCAGGTGCTGCAGATCCAGAGGCAGATGTTAATTGATTCACACTGACAGCTTTGGCATATTCTGCTCATTAGCCTACCCTGAATGTAACTGCAGCCAAGAGTAACTCCCTGAACAGAGGAATTGAGGGTTAAGTAGTCCTGGTGTGCTAATAAGACTTTGCCTTAGGAGGTAGATAAGCTTGTGCCTATTTACTGTTTTGGCTTATAGTGTAACCAGAGAAGGACCAAAGTGTAAGGAATATGCAGGTATGGGTGATGTCAAACCCTGGGTTACTTTGAGGTTATCTTTCCATGTACAAAACCCTAATTTTGTAGCTGTTTGCTTATGCTAGTTTTGGTTTATCCATTATAGTAATAGCATTTTGGATTAGAGCTATGTTTTATTGTGAGATGTGGTGATTAATATTGACTCTGTCCTCCATGATTTGCACTGAGGAGAGTTTCAGAATTCCCTGTTTGATGGAATTAAGTCTCTGCTGGTTTATTTTCCCTAGCCAGTATCACTAAAAAGTAAATAGTGGAATAAGAGGTAAAAAATCTTGTCTCACGAGATGCCAAACACCTTGGTTATTATTGAAAAGACTGAGAACCCCTTTGTAATGGGATCTAAGGTGGGGAAATTATGCTGGTTTTTTTTCTTTTTTTCTGATGTGAGAGTAAAGAGGGAAATAGGAAAGTGTCAATATCAGTAGGCTTCTTTTAGATGTCAGTCCTAAAATACCTGTCGTATGCAAAGGCTTGTTTTATCTTAGACCAAATGTGACTTGAAGCTCTTTTTCTACTTAATGACTGAGAAAAAGACACTCAGGTTTTACAGCTCTATATTTTGTTTTATAAAGCAGACTATGAAGCTGAAAGGATTTTTTTAAGACATGTTGTATAATTTCTATGCTTATAAACTTATATTTCCCTAAGATACACAAGTAAACTCTGTGTTGAGACCTAAGGAAAAGAGCAGCCTAAGAATAGGCAGGACTCCATGCCTCTGAGCAAAGACATTCACAGTGACAGTCTACTTATCTAGTGAAAATGTAGCTATTAAATATTATGAAAATTAAATTAGTAATTCTTAAGAAATAGCTCAAAACCCATTGTTTCATTTTGAAATACTGGGAAAGCAAGTTGGTTGCTTTTGGAGGTAAGTATGAAGGAAATGTGATATTTTCATATTAAACAAATGTTACAAAAAATAGGGACATTTTTGACATACTAACTGGAAATTTGATAAAAATGGGAGTAGAAAGAAAAGTGTTCTCTTTTCTGTCTCAGTTATTGGCAGTGCATACTGATCTTCTACTGCCTTGTCTCTCTCTACCTCTAAAACCTCTGCAGTGTCAGCTGCATTAAGCACTTGAAGTTTTTTTGCTGTTTACTTCAGACCCCAAATTTACACTCACTATCTGGGCTAGTAGATGATTACCAGCTCCATCACTACCCTCTAAATCCACAGCAACAAATGTTTGTATGTCTTTGTGTTTGGGGAAGGGAGTGAGGAGAGATGCCAGGCTATTTAAGAAATCTTATACTATTGTTCAGCAGAGATAAGTTTTTAATCCACTACAGGGAGGAAAAGGAGCATTTATGTGATAGAGGATATACTGGCATGGTGAGAGAGAGAGATAACTGTTGAAGGAGCTGCCTGAAGGGCCTTTTGTGATTCCAAGTCACACAGACCTAAAGAAACATTTGAGGAATCTCTGTCCCTTAATTAAGGCAGCAGCATGTGATAATTTAGTCTCTGAGAAGCCTGGGTTTGAATTTTTTTTTTTTTTCTTTTTTTTCTTTTTTTTTTTCTCTGACAAATAAGCCAAGAGGATTTGCTTTTGCTGGTTAGGAGGAAGTGAGGGACAATGGCTTGGGGAAGCACTGAATACTTAAACAGATTTGAGCTATGTCAAAGTTACAAGTGATAGCTTTTTTCACCTCACATGCTGTTTGCCTTGTGTGATAAATATTATCAGGAGTTCTTGTGGCTCAAAACTATCGGTGGTTTATATAATACTTGTGATATCACAGCTCAGACTACAAATAATGCAAAGAAATCTTGAAAGTCAGCCAGTTGGCTCTTTTAGAGGAATCCAGGCAGTGTAATTACTGCTACCTCAAAATTGATAGTTTCCAGTGTCTTACTAGATATGTATTTTAGACACATCAAGTGTGTCCACCCAAATAACTTTGCCTAAATAAATTCTCCATGTCTCTCTATGGTATGACTCTGACTTGTTTAATTTATATTGGGAAAGAATTTGAGTTAGAAGTTTCAGTATATGAAGAAACACGTTGCCACAGTCAACACATTTCTCCCTCTTCACTCATATCTCCAGGAAATATTTTAGTGTAACGATAGTTTCTAAC
>VZTT01075259.1:42126-56672 GCA_013400855.1 Buphagus erythrorhynchus | reverse complement strand
TCTTATATCTGTGCACTGCAGCTGAAGAGAACTTGTTGATAGCTGGTAACAGAACCAAATTCCATGAATTGGTTCATTTTATTGCTAGAACTTGATTAAAACCAGAAAAGTTATTCCTTAGCTTTTGCTATGGGCATTAGAAGCAAATTTTAGATTGCCTTTCAAGGAGCACCCTTGCATCCTTGTAGCACATTACTGGCCACAACTCTGCTTAAAACTCTCTTTTCTGCCTTACATTTTTACCCCACCACCTTGCTTAAAGCTCTCATTTCTGCCTTGTATTTTTGCTGGCTGTTTGCTACTGGCTTCCCTTTCCACGTGATCTCTGGTTCTAAAACATTGACTGTGAAGTTGTTTTCTTTTTTTCACTTTTAAAGTTTCTCTAGCAAATATGTAATATTTGTTCCATTGTTGTGGCAGAGCATGGATTTTTGTGAAAGCTGATAGTGGTAAAGCAGGGAGGTGGGTCACCATCCTATCTCACTTTCTGGTGTGAAGCTGATTGTGAAGCTAGAAAATCAATATACAATAAAGGTGGTGCATGTTGAAACTAAATTGAAATGATTGATTTTTTCCTTCTAGGATCATTAGATTCTCCCCCAAAACCTTTGTTTCTGGTTGTGAAGAAATATTTACTCTTCACTTTAAGTTCACAGTGCAGTTAATTTATTTTGTGGGGAGTAAGACATTACTTGTGCGGGAAAAAAATGCAGGAAATCACTGTACTTCAAAAGCATTCCCAAAAGTCCTTGTAAATACAGAGCACTTAAAGGGATGGATATCTTCTTAATCCATTAACATCTCTAGCTGTTGCAAATCCCCATTCCACCCCTTGGAAAGTAAATTATGCAGTGCATCATTTGCTATCAGAAGACTTTGGGTATCCTGACATGAGGCAGAGTTGGCCTGGGGTTTATTGTCAGCTTAATTGCAGGATGAGAAAAGAACTGCATTCATATGATGGCTCCTTGCCTTGCTCAGGTGCTTCTCACATGTAACATATGTGTGTGACAGGCAAAAATTATAAATAAATCATAATGTGTGCCCACACCCCAGGTGAGGCTGCAATAAAGCCACAGACTCTGCTACAGGGTAATTCAACAAAGAGTCTTGCTGATCTTCAGGACACTAACATCTGAAGTCTCCCCACGTTTCAGGAAACCTGTGACTGGCAATTAAATCATGCTGTATGTGTGAAGTAGTCAAGTCCTTTTCTGTTTCAGATTTAGCCTATGTTTATGTACCAGCTGTGGTGAATAAAAGATTTGAACTTCCTACATGTTACTTAAGGAAATGGGTCCTTCAGGGATCCTAATTAATGTTGGTAGAAATAGACTATTGATATAAACTCTGTGAAGATTTTCACCCCCCAAAGAAAAGATGGTTCTTCACGAGTAAGAGAGCGAAGCATGGCTGGCCATGAAGAATCCCCCAGCAGAGATCTGCCATGCTTGGATCAGTCCTGTGCTCAGTGACCTTTGCAGTGAGGCTCTTGGAAATTCCCCACGTGTATGCTTCACTTTCTAATTAATTTCACCATCTGGAAGTGTTTCCTACTATTCATTAGATGTGGTCCTTTCTTAATGCTTTCCCATTGCTGATAATCACATTTCTGAGGCTAACCAGCTGCAAACTCAATTTTTTGAGAACATGCAGAGTGTGGTCACCAAGCAAAGCAATGGTTGAACTCAGGAGCAAAAGTGCTCACATCCCTGTCTCTGCTCATAATTATTTCCCTCAGGTGTTTCCCTCTGTATTCCATAAACTCTTTTTCATTTATTTTTAATTTACTTAGTTTCTTATTCTGCCTCTTTTTATACAATTTCAGTCTGAAAAGACCTAAAAGATCTTTCTGTTCATTGACCCCACAATGATTGTTTTCTTAACTTAGTATCTCATGATCTGCCTTAACTCTGACCCCCACCTTCACTGAGTGAGTTATAACATTTTTATGGTTAAAAACTGATAATAAATCTCTGGGCCTACTTTCTCATGTGTAGGTCACGGTACTATTAAAACCAAAAATTCAAATAATCACCATTTCAATAGTCTCTAATGCTTCTATTTAAATCTATACATGACCTTTTAATCTTACCAATCTAAGATTTATGGTTGACAAAAGCTTCCAATGCATTATCTATCAAATGTTTACCCTACAGCAATAGACATCAAAGTCTGAAATGTCAAATTTTGAAGTACTCATTTAACATTTTTAGAGCTTTGTGCCCCCCCAAAAGAAGCCTTTTACCCTAGACTGAAAACTTTCAAAGAACTCTTCCTTTCTTTTCCTGAGTGCATTCTCTACATATTCTTTATCCCTTTTCTTCTGCTTTCAATAGGAAGATGAAAGATGACAGAGAAATTGGAAGAATTTTGTGAGAAAAGTGCATACCGTATCTCTCTCCCTTCTCCCTATAAAAGAAGAAAAAATTATACTTTCACAGGGGAATAATCAAGAGAATATCTGAATGAATTAATGGCTAATATATTTTCCAGTTTCCATACTGGAACATCATTTGAAATGACAAGCACTCCGTGTAAAAAATGTAACTGGTTTTCAATCTCCCCTATCAGTAGTGCTTTGAGAAAATATAAATGCTTATAAAAGATATGGAGGCAACTAGAGTTACAAAGTTGCAACTTATCACAATTTTCTGACCACAGCAAAGAATAATATTTAAATTTTTTTCTCTTTTTATTTTTACGTATTTCTCTAAAAACAAACAAGGTGTCTTCATCTGTTTGATCAGAGAATGAAGGGAAATGAGATCAGAGGGGAAACACCCCAACAGCAATGCTCTATTTCAGGTCAGCTGCAGTTCAGCTCTAATGAGTATCAGTGTTTGCAGCATGGGGCAGGTTCACCCCATGGTCTGCTCTAGCCCTGAAAATCTCAAAGTTCAGGCACAGCTAACAAGACTGCCAGGACCAGTGTGAGAGCAGGTGCTTTTAAATCAAAAAGTCAAACATTTTCCATTTCTGAACCAGGAAAATAATGTGTGTACAAAACTCTGTAGGACGAACTATCTTGTTGCAAATACCTACGAGTGCCCTGAGACAAATCATTATGAGGAAAATGGTGTTTGCTGTTGCCTGTTTCACTTAATGACCACTTCAAACTCTAGAGTTATTGTTGTAAATCCTTGCAAGCAGCACTTGCCTTTCCTTGGGGCACTGGTGCAGGACACAGCAGCTCCTCCTCCCAGCTCTGCTGCCTGGTGGCTGGGTCACTGCAGGCAAAGGGAATGGCTGCCCACTTGCCCCCCTGGCACAAAATCTCTCTCTTTGTATTCAAAACGTATGTTTACCCTCCTGCAGCTTTCTGAATTATCAGATATCCAGTGGAGAATCCTTTTCCTTCCTGTCACAGGTGGAAATGACAATGTAGTACCTCAGAGGTTTGCACAGGCGTGTGACACTGGGGCTCTGCTCCTTGGGCAGGGCAGCTGAGTCTCCTTCTTCTGCAAAGAGGGCTCAGTTCCTAAATGTTTTCAGGGTGTGTGTATTTCACTTAGAGAATATCAGACATCTTCAGAGCCACCAGTTATAGATGAGCCTTCACCTTCCCAACTTGGGGTATCCTGCCATGGGGCCATTCTTGCTTCTGCCTTCTGTATGACCAGTTTCAAGTTTACAGAGGAGCTTGGATCCTCTTACTCAGAGCAGGAGCTGAGAACAGGGATGTTAATATCTAGCTGCTCCTATGGATATTTTTGATCTTCATCTAATTATAATTTTTAAAGTGCTTTCCAGTCCTCCAAAGAAAAGGCCTTGATGCTCCCCAGCAGAGAGCTATTGGCTCATGCTGGGACACAGCTGGCAGGATGTCCTGCTCCAGTGAGATTTCTTCTTGGTTATTTTAAGATAATTAGCTGATCTGGTACCTAGTGTGCTTCCTAATTCTTACCTAACATGACTGATTTCCAAGTGCACACACTTGTGTGCATGCACAGCTCTAAGAGGAACATGTCCAGAGGGCTGGAGCCACAGTGAATGGGTGGTGATGGCCAGAAATGGTACCAGGGGAGTCGTAAAATCCTCCTAAAAAATGTGCCACTGTTCTGCCTAGGGGTGGGAAAGGCATAACCATGAGCCAAGCAAGGGATGGGAAAGCTGTTACTCGATATTTTTTCCTTTAATATCACCTTGGATGTACAAAAGTCTGTGAAGGCAGTAGATGAAGTGCCCAGCTCTGGCTGGAGGCCATCACTCCTTCACACCTGGCCATGCAGTGCTGTGGAGGGTGAGGCACAATTCAGCTGGAATTTTGAAGCAGCTGTTGCACCAGAGTTTGTTTAAAGCTGTTTTTCTCTGGGAAATTGTTATTTGAAATAAATCTTGTCCATTAAATAGACACGTTTGAATAGTTACATAATGCAACACTGGGTTTGTTAAACTAGAAAAGCAATCAATATTCAAAAGCCTTATCTGGATAGAAAAAAAATATATAATTTTAAACTGAGCACTTATGTATTTGAAAAATACATTTTTTTCTTAATCCAAGCTTTAGTGCCTTAGAAGTTTATTTTTCACTGTTGGGTACTGTTAAAAAAAGGAAACAAGCCATACAAATCCTTGCCTCTTTCAGCATCTCAGACTGAGCTCCTCAAAATAGATACTTCTCTATTAATAATAATATATTATTAATATATATTAATAATCAATTAATAATCCATTAATAGATTAATAAGGATATATTTTCTTTTAAAATATGGGATCTTCTTTTTATTAGTTTATTAATTTGCATTTTCAGAACCAACTGCCCTCTGCATGAAGGCATGAATATGAAAGTAAGGCTATCTAAGCTCAGAGATAATGAATGAAAGAAAAACAGTCTGAAAATAATGACCAGAAATCTATGGAATTTGAGTAAAGAAGAAATATTTTAATATTAGCATTACACCAAAAAGAAACTTGAAATTCTCTAGTTTGATGTGCCATTACATGTCCTTACTCAGAGCAAACCCTCAACAGGAACAGGAGACTGAAACTAATCATGGCTTACGTGTTTGCCTTGGGGATTTGCTATAATCAGCTGTGTCCACCAAAAAATGATTGAAAGGCAAAAGAGTAGATGAAACTATAAAACTTTGTTTATTAATATTGCTTTGTGTTTTAAGCTGTTACGGTTCACATGTTCTTGATACAAGGATTGAAACGCTTATTTTTAATTAAAGATGGAGTTTTATGTTTCTGCACTTTCAGAAACCCAGATTTTGTGGTGCAGATGCTCAGAGTTGGTGGTGTTTGATGCAGCCAGGTAACATGAGTTTGGGTCATAAAGGTTATTTCATGTCACTTGCACTGAAGTTCCCTTGTATTCCTGTTACAGTGGGGAGAACTGGAGTGTCTCACACTCTTCTCCCCACACCGTATTGTCAGGGCTGTATTTTTATGTGGAACATGGCAAATTTAAGTGATGCTCCTGAGATCAGAGCAAAAGGCTGTTGCAGTGGAGGCATTCAATGCAGAACTGCCAAACTTCTTCTTGAGTTTCCTCTTGGTTGGATTTCCCATCCCACTGGAACTACCTTCCATTAGTGGCACAACATATGTCTGGAGCAATACACTCATGATTGTGCACTCCAGCAGAGTGTGAGTATTATCTGGCAGGTAGCTTATGATCAGGGCACATAAGCAGAGCCCAGAAGGATTGCTTCTCTTTTCAGCTGGGCTACTTCTGCCTCTGATCCATGACAAGGTCACCTGAGTCAATGAAATCCCTGGCTGCTTGTCTCCAATAATTAAGCAGTAAAACTTTTAAATGGCACCCCAAATAGGGAGGTCACTGTGTTGATTATCTGTGTAAGTACTTCTGTGGGGAGAAAATACCACATCCTAAAGGGCTCTTTAATCCAGACAAAAAAGTCTAATCAGAACTGAGAGCTGGCAGTTTGAAGTTGGGCATGTCTAAATGAGAGGCAAGATAAAGATTTTGAACACTGAAACTGAGCAAAAATTTAAAGAAATTATGGAGGGGATAAATTCTGCAGATGTGGAAATCCTCTGAAAACTTAAATATCTTCCCAGGCAGAATTATCTCAACTAAGAGCTGGATAGTGGGCTCAGTACAGGAACAATTACATTTTTATGGCTATGTCTGTGGTCGTCTAATAGCCATGCTGACTTTGGCACAGGGTTTTACTTTCACTTCAGATGTTTTTCTACTTAATGCATGGACTTCTGAAGAAAAAAACATGATTGCCTTTGATGAATGGCTTCTTGGAATAACAGTTGTGACTGGTAGTATATTAGTTGTTACTATTGATCTCAACAAGCTGTTATACTTCTATGAAGTGCAAAATGAGTAGAATCAATGACTTCAGATTTCTTCTGAACTGTAAAGTGACATCTTTTTCTCTCATCACATCACCAATTGTCAGGCTTTTTTTTTTGTTTCCTGGTGGATGCCTTTATCCTTGAATAATCCTTGTATAATATCTTTCTAAGCCACTCACCGATCTTATGTCTTCCCTAATCATTTCATATAATAGTCTCTATGTGATTTTCACTTTTAGGCCTCCTCAAAGAAGAATTTTGAAGAATTTTAATCAGGAAAGGCAATGATTCATAAAGGTTTGGTTAGAGTTTTGCCTTTATTTTTATAAAGCAGCAGCACAAACTGACTCAGAAGAGGACCTCATTTGTAGAGTGATGAACTGGGGAGAATCACTTAGAAAAAACTGGACATTGATAAACAGTGTGTGCAAAAAGACAAATTGAATTAGGAAAAATAGCACTCTGGTTCTGTTCACCAGGAATTTTGGTAAACAATAATTTCTGTTATTACTTGATCTTTTAATTTAATCATTTGAAGATATCATGTTTCACTGTTAATGGTTTTTGTCATTCTCAGCTATTTGACACTCAGCAATATGACAGTTTTATAAATGTTCCGACACCCCATGAAATATTAGCTAACAGGAAAAGACATGTTTTTTGAGGATAATATGGGAATTCAACAGCACCTGGAGAAGAACATAATTTATCACCTTTTAAGACAGCTGAAGATTTCAATCAGCCACCTGTTACTTTGAAAATGATCGTTAGGCATAAACAGGAGCAATTTGCAGCTTTTAAATTTCATTTTCAAGCTTTTACTCACAGTTAATATTAATTTGCTGGCAGTAAGTCATGAATATCAGTAAATTCCAAAAGGATCAGCTCTCCGTTCTCTTTGAGTTTCTTCTTCCAAATCTCAGAGGAAAGTCTCCATGAGAAAATTTTAATTGAATTAAGGATGGGGAAAGTTGCCTTAACTGGGCTTTCATCCTATCTGTAGAAATATTGGAGAAGTCTGACTTCAACTTCATTTCAACTTCGCAGATGAACCCATGGCTTCAGGCAGACCAGGAGAAATAATGTAGTGCATAGAAGAGTGGCCATATAATAAATAGTAAAGTGCAGAAAGAGTGGACAACATCTTCCCAGGATCCTCCAAATATTGGACTTTAGTTGGGAATTGCTTAGTTTTCATCAAACCTAAGAAAAGTGGAAGGGATTTTATTACCATATGGCAGAAGTGTATCAGGATTGCTCTGGGTCGTCTTCTCTCACTCAGGATATCTTCCTGAGTCTGGCCAAGTTTAGAAAGATTAACACAAGTTAAAGAACTCAAGAAGTCACTAAATTAATATAGGAGTATAGGAAGAGGAAAGGAATCACTACAGGGCACTACAGAAAAAATTCTATCTTTGAGGGTGTTTGGTATAACTTACTATGCAATGCATGTTTCTTCTTTTTTTCTTTCTTTCTTCTTTTTTTTTTTATTATTATGGACCAGTGTGCCTTTTTTGTTGTTGGAAAGCTAGAAGAGGTGGGGCAGTCATGCAGTATATATGCAGAATTGCATATAAAATTCAAACCATTTACAGAATATGCTCATTTTGCTAGTTACTTTGTAACTGGTCAGAGATGTAAATAACATTTTTGCCATGATTCGTTTATGATGGGTCTTTTATGGGAGGAGAGTATAATAGGACCAAAAAAACCAGACACACACAAACATGCAAACACACAGACATACACTGAAAGAAAAAAGCACTAGCTTCTTTTGAATAAAAGTCTGGCAAAAAAAAAATCTAACTAAACATGAAATTTTATGTTCCAAATGATTTCTTTAAAAATCTGTAACAGGCAACAAAATTAAAATCTATCAATTAAGTAATTTTTAAATCAAAATGTTCCAATCCAGAAATATCTGAATGGAATTCTATGAAATGATCATGACTTTCTATTAGAGTTTATATAGATCAGATTTTGTTAGGATTGCCAAGTTTTTTACGACCATTTTGCTGCTTAATAATAGCTTTTTTTAAAGGGCAATTAGGGAAAACTGTAAAATGGGGATTTTTAAAGGGCAATAGTCATTGCAGGAAATTCTTGGCCTGACATAAATAATAATCAGTCAGCACGAAAAACAAATGAGAGAACAGCACCAGTGGGCCAAGAAGTAGTGTAATATAAAGTAGATGGATTGAATATATATACTTTGTGATGAGTTATTCTACAGAAGTCAACAGTTACACAGCTTAGAATTAAAGACCTGGAAGATTCAGGATTCATTTAAAGAAACAGGATGCCATTTAATAAAAAATAAAACAAAACTCCAACCTAAAAAATAATTGACTGCAAGGAAGAAAGATTTCAAAACTCAGGCTGGTTTTGAAAAATGCAACAAATTCACAAAATTCTCTGGAATGACTACCTGACCCAACTTAAACTGCACATATAAATAAAATAATTTTGCAAAGGAGGAGTTCCCAGGGGATGAGAAGAGGAGGGTCATAGTATGTCATTTAGGAGCCATAATAGTCTTGTTAATATGCAAAGCCACAGGAACTGTGACCTTCTGCTTTATTGGTATCACTGGAGGGACTGCTCCAGAGACAGCTCCAGCCTCAAGCAGAGCAGGTAGTGGCCTGGTGTAGCAGAAAACTGAGATTTTAAAAAATGGCTGTTCCTCCTTCTGCATACATTAAAACCCTACAGCCCAGGTTAGAGGTGCCAAGGGAAAAGTTGGGTTGTGCTGATAACCTTCCCTTGTGAGAAAGAAGCACAGAAAAAGGCATTTTTCCTTCAAAATACGAGTGGGCATCCCTATGGATGCAGCAGCAGCATCTTCAGCTCCTCACTCCTGCCTTGTGGCAGAAGCAGCCCAGCCCAGGCTTGCTCATTCCCACAACGGAGGTTTTAGCTCAATTTTTGAGAAAGACTGAGAAAGGATCTCCTGCACGTTTTATTTTAGTGGCTACTTCCCACACCTTTCTGCTTCCAGAGCTGGGTGTGACATTCCTCTCCCAGGGCCTCTCCAGTTGTCCTCAGCCAAGGATGGCAGAGCAGTGCCAAAGCAAAGGGAGTGAGCTGCTCCATCCCCATGGTGATGCTGAGTGCTCAGCTCCTGAACCTGCACTGTCCCTGCTGCAGGCTGTGGCTTGTACAGCAGTGACAGTGTGGCCACGAGCAGCTCAGCTGGAGATGGCTGGGACTCTGCTCCCTCTGCTTTTCTCACCTGCCCTTTCCAAAACCAGCGGGGACAGCTTCATTCTGGGCACCTCTGCTGTGGTGGATATGTCACATGGGAAGGATATGATCTTGAATAATGGCTGATTCAGATAATCCATCACTGCCTTGACTGGTTCTTCATCCTCCACAAGCCTTCAAACTAGATTATTTGATTTAAACCTTGGTTCAGACGTGGAAATCAAAACCATTTGGTGCAAATGCTTATAATTAAGTGCCATAACCCCATACCCCATTCCCTATTGCAGGTATCTTCCTCATGATACAGTACTGACAAAAAAGGAAGCTGGGAATGGAAGTGCTGGTAATTCGAATGAAGTGTCACTGAGGATGAAAGTGAGGCCAGAGAACCATTTTGTTGCAATTTCAGTAGAGACTTCTGAAGTGACAGGGAAAACCAATTTATGTTAGGCAATACAACAGTTTAGAGCAGATGGCAAATAGGCTTTATCACCATCACAGGGAAAGCCCTGCTTTGGATTTTTATTTTTTTAATGCTACCAATTTCATTGGTTTCAGGTGGCCATGTGCAATGGGAAAGCTGAAAAGAGGACAACAAAGGAATGATGACCTGTGTAACACACTGGCTACTCACAGTACTTTTGCAGGTACAGTTTATTACCCACTATGCTTGACATTTATTGCTGCTGCCTGCTTCTAAGATTCAGCACCATGTTCTTCTATTTGCAGCATAAAAAACTGAGGTTTTCCTTTTGTTTCTCATCACTTGCTTCTCAGAACAAACCTCTCCTTCCTGACCTTTTTTGACAAGAATTTCAGGGAGCCCTGTACTCAAGAGGTATACAAGCCATATTGCTTTTAATGGTTTACTGGGGAGGAGAGGAGGAAATGGTGAGGAGGGTGAGCAAATTCCAAGTGAAATTCTGTAATATAGCCATAAAATGTGAACATGCAGATTTTATCTTTCAGAATATTCTAGAAAATATTAAGTCAGGAATGGATATTGCTTTTATAAAAGGGAAGTGTCAGTTTTCCCTTAATATTTATGTGGGCTTATTACTATTTCCTTTTATATCACCTTTTATATTTGGAAGGCTCATAAGGTGCTTTATGTACTCACTCAAAGGCAATATGAATAATATTTCACTCGTTATGAGATGCAACTCTGGTGTGAGAGATGTGGCAAGTGTTTCATAGTCCACAGTGAAGATAAAGCTCAAAATCACACAGTCAAGAGTTTTCTAAGTTTACATTCCAAAGAGGTGCAGCACCAGGAAAGTTTAGGGGATTCAGTTGTAGGATTCAGATGCCCCCTGTTGCTATTCCCATGAAGCAGCAACTCTCTCCCCCACACAGTGTAACTCCATCCTGTAGCAAAATTTCAGATAATCACAGAGCTGGAGGTTATTCCAAGGATCACCTTGATGAAAGGAGGGTCAGGACCTAAGTCAGTCCTGGATGGTGCCAAAATAATCTTTTCCTGAAGATTCCAAACCACTGGGACTTGCTCCACTTTCCTTGGCATCCACTTAATCTTCTATGTTGTGCAGGGATTTCCTGGCGAACAGAACTGTCAGAGTCAGCAAGCAAGAGGGTGTTTGGCACAAGATTCTTAGTGAAGGAAAAAAAAAACTTGTAAACAGCAAAGTTCATGCACCCAGCTTTCCTCTGACTTAAACAATCCTGGTTTTCTCTGGCACTGGCTTCCCCAGGGCACTGCTTCACTAAATCCTCCCCATCGAAATTCTGGGCATTCTCAGGAGCATGTGGTAACTTTTATAATTCATAATGTGGATTTATCTCTACTCTCCTGTTTAATTTAACCTTTTGAAATAAACATAAAGGAAAACAATGATGCGCCAGGAAGAGGACATTATTAAGAGATACTGTGTGTAATTGACTCAGTGGGATCTTTCAAGTACTTTGGAAAGAATAAAAAAGGAAGACAAAGTGGGCACTTAAACTCTCAGGGTTACAATCTTCATGAGATAATAATCCAGCCAAACATCAAAGATTAGCACTGATAGGAGGCATTTTTAAAATATGTGTGTATATTTGTGGATATATCAAATTACTTTGAAACTTGTGGGCATTCCATTTCTGAAGATGCAGGGATTTCACCTGTGGCAAGGTAAATCTGGAGTAAAATCTGGAGGTAAATCAATTCTGCTTGGAGGGGTGTGTGAACAGTGGTAGAATAAGAGCCAAGTACTGGACATTTTTTTTTTTAACTCAAGTGTCAAATCCCCAGGTGGCATAAATAAGGATATTTTCCTGTAATTTGAAGGCTTTGATGGTCTGAAATAGCAAAACCAGGTCAACTAAGGGAACTCCTGATTCACACAGATTCAGAAGAGCTCTGTCAATTTTACGCCCTCTAAAGGAAAAAACCTCATATAAATTTTTCTCTTGTTTACATTGAAGAAATCCTGCAAATAAATGGTGCCTGTCAATGTAAATGAGTCATTATTTTGCTGAAGGGTTATAAGTTGCCCTTTGGTGTAAATCGGAGTAGGGCTTAACCCCTTTAGACAGCTTTAAAAATAAATGAACCAACCTTTCATCTAAAGCTGCACAGCAAATCCCTTCTTTCATTTTTCAGTCTCCTCTTACAAAGAGAAAAAGCAGAAGCATTAATGAGCTAGTCAAATATTCAAACCTTGCCAGGGGAGAAAGGATCCTTCAGTCATCATGAGCTCAACCTGATAAATCCTTTTTAATTAGTGTATATGCTAACATTGTATAAAGCAGCCATGAATCAGAGACCCCACAAAGCAAAAGTGAAGAAGAAATATATCATGAGCAAGAGGAATTAGAGCCCAAAATATTTCCATTCTGGCTTTCAGAGAGCAGAGAAAGCATGCTTATTAATTGGTTAAGTCCATCACTAATAAGCTCTCAGCTATGCTCTGTCTATTCCCCAGCACTTTACACAATGTCTGTGCAGTAATATGCTGATAGGAAGGGCATTTTCTGGTAGCTGATAAAGAAGCAGCAAAATGAGAAAGTTGAAAGGGAGGAGTATAATAAATGTACTTTTCTTCTTATTCTGGGTGGCAATTCTCAGCTACTCAGTTGTGGGGGGATTTCTCCATGGAGACCTTGTTCCTGCCCTCCAGGAATATGCTGGTGCCCTTGGGACTGTCAGACACTGAGGCAGTGGGCTACCATTGGACTGTGGTTGCTGGATAATCCCAGATTTCTCATGTCAGCACTGAGTATACTGACTCCCTTGAAACCTTTTAGCTAATTGCTCTTTGACTCAGCCTCCCAATCAGCCCAGGAGACCTCATTGGAAGCAGAAATATCAAGTGGTGACTGAAAGTAAAAAGCATTCACAAAAAAGGCTTAAATTTGATGTTTTGTTATCTTAAAGATTAAGAACTCTATGCCTTTGGATGAATTTGATCGCTAATTTGGGGCCCTTTGCAGTCAAATTTTCCCTGCTGTTAAGATGAATCATTTGTTGAAAGGGTGATCTCATAAAGTAAAAGAATTCAAGTAATCAAATTCTATGCAGAAGACAGTCATGAAAACAAGGTTCATAATAAAACTGTGAGCTGTCAATGCTGAAAATCCTGCTGTACTTCATCGTGAGAGACAACCTGGCAAAAGAGGCAGATTTTTGGATGTTGTAAATTTTCTGCTTTTGCAGAAAATACACAAGTTAAACCACATCCTCAGCTGGCATGTGAAACTCTGTAAGGATCAGAAGAAGTGATGAGGGCAGCCCACAGTGACTAGAAAGGTCGTTTCCTTTAAAATAAAACCCTCTTTCAAGCAGTGACACATCAGCTCAGTTGATACAGTCGTCAATCTCTCACCCAAGTTTAAAATCATCATTAAATCTTTTCCCTAATAATTAATGCACTTGGCAACCCCTGCTTCTCTCAAGAAATCCAGCTGTAATATAAAGCTCTTACTATTTTACATATAGGTGGTAGCTTCTATCATAGTTGGGAAAAGCAGTTTCCAACATTTAATTTTTCTGAGCTCCACTAATATTCTTGCTGAGCTGTTAGAGTATTTTGCTGTTAGGCCTGGAAGAATATCTGAAAGGAGGTGTTTGCCATATTTTAAAATAGTTTCCTTAGGATATAATCACATTCTGTTGGTGTCTTGCTCCCTGCCATCTGTTACATCATCACAATGCTGTAACATGTTTAGCAACCCTGGGTTTTTGGAGCTTGACTGACAAGGTTTGTGATCTTAGAGGCTGAGGCTGAGAAAAGGGTTCTTCATAATTCCTCAACACTGATGTGTTAGGAGAGATAGATAAGACTTATTAAGCTTTCACATCTTTCTCTCACTTATTCATCACTCTTTTCCACCAGGACTGTGATGAAGTCAGTGTTGACAGACGCTAAACACACTCTGATTTTTCCATATAAGATGGGGCATTGTCTGATGAAAGCAGATGAAAGCTGATATTTCCCAAACCTGAGAAGAAACCTCACAGAAAATTGGTGATATGGATTCTTCTGGAGTTAAAATGATGAATTTGTAGTCAATTTTCAGTCATTCAAGACAAAGTGGGAGCCAAACCTCTCCAGGCAGACAGCTCACCAAGCACAGCTTGTAGCAAAGATGGCACATGGACCACCTTCTGTTTGTGAAGAGCAGTTCAGCAGCCCATCAAAATCTGCATTCAAATAATTCTGTAAGTGGAAGTTTCTCCTTTGGAAGCAGAGGAGTTGTGCATAGGATTTGCTTTATATGAGGCACAGATCTGTGCTGACCATCAGGGACAGCTGTGATGAGGTGTTTGTGAGTGCCAGCACCACACCAGGATAATCATCCAGAGCAATACACCCAGCTGCATACCTGGGTTTCTATTTCCTTCCATAGTAAGTTATGCACACAGAGAAAGAAAGAAAAAGCAGATTGAAGCTTGGAGACAGGCAAGAAAAGACGATGGAGGCACATGAGTGGAGACAAGACGTGAGTGTGTTAGACTGTAAAAGAAAATGACTCAGGGATCTGAGAAATGGAAGGGCTATTTATGAAGTGCTAGAAAGGTTTACTTGGTCACAGGAGCATTTAAGACAAATAGATCCGAAGAG
>VZTT01075259.1:7595-23358 GCA_013400855.1 Buphagus erythrorhynchus | reverse complement strand
TGATAAAAGTAAGTGCTATACATAAAAATCACTCTTCTTTAACAGAGAAAAGGAAGAATATTCAAAGGAAGATCTCTATCTGACAAAAATAAATGTAATAAAACTTTAGGGCAGGATCTAAGCTCTGTGCAGATGAATGTTCAGACAGATAAGAAGTCTGTGAAAAAGCAAGTTCAACCAGGGAATTCCCTCTGACTTGGTATTGATAGCATTATTGTCAGGAAAACAAGAAATAATGAAAAGTCAAAAGCGCAGAGTTAAGAAGCACATTCCCCTAAGCTAGAAGTCTGCTTCCTTTTAAACCTCTCTAAATAGTCTCTGAGACCCAAATATGATTTGAATTCTAAAAAAAAACTACTAGCTAAATAGAAACACTCAAACTCCCTCTTGCAGCAAATGAGCAGGACGAAGTCAGACATGGAATCTTGGCCAGGGTCAGAGGGAGTTAAGCAAAAATCATTAGATTTAACCCACAGAAGTCAAATCTCATGGTCAATTGAGTCCCCTGGCTCTGCCTCTACAAAGCATTTTCAGCTGGTGAGATCAGGCTAAGAAATGCCTTCCAGTATTATCTTTGTCTTGAAGTTACAGAAACCCTGAGAGTAAAGGGATGAAATTTTAACTGTGCTTACTGAAATGGGGAATGTGAAGAAAGGTCAATAATATTACCAAGAATAAAGAGTTTAAAAACCAGATGAGTCTATAAAAGAGAGGAAAAAAACCCTGCTATTTGACAGGAGCTGCACAGAGACTGAGTTTGTCAGGTAAGAAAAACCTCTGAAAATTTTGAAATTTTCCATGAAGGAGAGCTCTACCCAAGAAGAGCAAGAGTGGATTGTGTGGGGCTCTTCAGAAACATTTAATTCCAACAAAACCACAAATCCTTTATGTCTTTATTGCTATTTGAAATATTAAATATTTATCTATGGGAAAAAAAGCACCGGCAAAGTAGGCAAACAGTGACTTCCAAATGAATAAATAAAGCTTCAGGAATTTTAAGAATGTCACCTTCTTAGCATCGTGCTATTTTCTCTTTAGAGTGGAAATTAAAATGAGTCAAAGTACCTCGATTTCAGTGGTATAAAAAATATTCCCACAGACTCATTGTGGCCCCATCACATTTCCTATGAGTGGCTTTATGAGTAATGCACATTAGATGCAGACGTTGTCATATATATTGACAGCTTCCAGAAGTGTTATCTGTAAAGAAGATAAAGAATATTTAGCTATTTTTGAAAGGCATTGGGTGCAGCTCTATTTCTGTAGCTAAGTTTATATCCATGTCACTGGTACGTATGCTAAACAGGAGTCTAGCTATATTCATAATGAGACATATGCAAGAATACTGCAAAATATTAATAAAGCCTTTGAATTTTGCATTGTGAGTGAGAATTACAGCATCCTTGATATAAGCCCAGAGTATTGCAGTGACTGATTCCTAGGTAGAACTTTAAATCACAGCTTAAAATACAGCCAACACAGAATGAGAAAGTAGTATGCAATCTCAATAAAAGAGACATTAAGGGTAAGACTGCCTATTGGTCCCAAAGAGTTTGTAATTCAGTGGCATGGTCTAATTTTGTCAGTGGCAAATGTATTTGAGTGGAAGACACATTCATTGAAAGAGCCACTAGTTCATAGTGAAAGGATTTTAGACCTTTTAACATGTTCCTTGTTATCCTTCAGGCTCAGCTCAAGTCTCTGTCACTAGCTCCTACAAGGAGCTAAAGACAGCTTTATAAAATAAATTGGTTCCCTTTCATTTCAGTGAGACTCAGAGAAAACAAGTATTTCATTCCAGGGGAATCTGGAATTTTTTTTTTCTGGAAAACTGCCTACTTCTACATAGGTGTTAGGAGGCCAAATGAGTTTCATTGCATTCTTACATACTGAGAAGTAGGATTCAACTATAGACCATGAGATAAGACAATAATAAAAAAATCTATTTTGAGGAGATCATCAGAAAGAAATTCATAGGAAAATACAGAGTGTATCATGCTACACTCCAGGAGAACAGACTAAAGTGAGGGCAAGAATAAGATGAGTTTACATTCCCCTAAGGCCCACTCCATTTCAACAGAGACTGAGCAGCAAAAAAGCCCTGAGGTATAAATTAGAGCAACAGCTGTTCTTAGCTTGCAACACCTCTTGTTCAGCTGCCTGCAGACTCTGTGAAACTCAAGACACCCGAATAACTATTTCAGAAATGTTTGAATTCATTTTTTCTGGGTAATGTGCATCCCAAATCCCAGTCAATCTCTTTTGGGTGCAAAGCATGACTAGTTCAGTGATGTTCACCCCCCTCCTCAGCTGTCTAGGTGAAACCACCTTGCTCTGCTCAGCAAGGAGAGAGATTGCTTTTGTTAATTGTTCTCCTAATGACTGTATCCCCAGGACAGAGGTAAATGTCTATCTCCTAACAGTAACACTCAAAGGGAGATTTGGGCAGAATGCAAGCCTGCTTTGGCTTCCTTGACAGAGAATTGACCAGTTTTCTATCAATAACCAGCATTTATTTATCCCAGCAACCTGGGAGACCAGGATCACAAGCATCAGATAACACTGAAATTAAGTAGCACAATTGCCACTCTTTATCTCTGCTTGGTTTGCTTCTGATCAGTCCCACAAAGATTATTAGGGAAAGTCACAGCCTTGCTTAAGCAAAAATCAGGAAACAGAGTTAAAATTCCAGCATATTTCCAACATCAAAGCAGTTCTGTGCCTTGTTTACCTGAACACTACCTGCCAGATGTGGGGTGCTCTGACACCTAGAAATATTGTCCTGTGGAAAACAGCCACTCCCTCAGGCTTGCCTTTCCTACTTTACTGCAGCTCTTTTGCATATTCACTTCCTAAGCATCTCTTACCCACATTAGGATATAACTCTTGCTGGCTACCCAGAAGACTTCTGCTGTGCTTAGCTCAGCACTTATCCTGCTTGGTCTTCTGGTTACTGCAGCCTGACTTCATAGTTCTCTGTACTTCATGATAAAACAACCCAAACTTTCTAGCTGAGCAAAAATATTGTGTCTTTGTTTTCCTTTTCAGAACTGCCAGATCCTCACTATAGGCTGTCAAGCTAACAGGACGGGTTCTGTACATTGTTTCACCCACAATGTAATTTGCTTATATCAAGCAAACAATACAGGTATCAATTTTATCTGCTTGTGCTTTTTGCTAAGCAAAAACGGCTTGGGAAGATCAACAAGACCTCAGCTCTTGTCCCATGGTGTAATTCACACTTTGATGAATGATTTGAATGAAGTGTATGAGGAAATGTCTGTGCATCTTCCCTGGGATGTTACTGATGGTTTGGAGCAATCCATCATATTGCCAAGGTCAGCTATAGGCCTGTCAACAGCAACCCCTTCAGGAATTGTTTCACATCAGGGTGGACTATCTTGTTCTTTTTTTCCTTGCTGAAATATCTCAGGAAATCTTAGTTCAGGTCTTAAGACTGAGGAGAGAAAGGAAATTCTCCCCCTCTGAAACCTCAGAAAGGCTCAAACTATGGCTGGTTTGAGACCATGTAGCCTGGCCAGGCTGAAAACATGAGGCTAAACATGACTTAGCTCACATTTACAACAGCAAGAAGATTTTATTTCTGGTTTGTAGTCATTTATTTAGGATGGGCTAGTGTTGAGACAGTAGGTCCTGAGGTGCTGCAGCAAAACTGCAAGCAGAGGGAAGAGAAGGAGCAGATCTGGAATGACAGCAGATGATGCATTTCAGAATCAGCAGTAACTCAGTGGGAGAAACATATATATCATCCCAGAAGGGAGAATACAGCACTGAGCTCCCCTGAAGTTCAGAACTGGAGCATAAAGGATGCATTGCAGTTTTAATTATGCTATTAAGGTTTCTTTTCGGGGGAATTACCATCCATTCTCAGGTACTCACAGAAACAGTAAAAATCAAGGAATATTTAGGGAGTGGAAGAGTTTTAATACTGGGTGGCAGAGCTCTTACAGCTCTAATTTTATTCTGAATAATAGAAATTGTTCCCAAGAGACACTTTTTCAACATCTGAGAAGTATAATATTAATTGCTTCTCCCCAGCTCTAACTTTTGGGATACTCCTGAGTAAAGCAAGCAACCAGGATCACTATTTTATACTGGCAAAAAGTTAAACGTACCTGATTTAGTTCCTGGTTGCTCTCTAAATTACCACCATTAGCAGAAGCTATTACTATCTGTGCTGATTCTCCCAGCTTTATTCTTCCTAAAGCCTGAGGCTTTATCAATATATTGTGTAAAACCACATGTACAGAACCCAGACACCTCAATCTCATGCACGTGCTCATTCATGCATATGCACAAAGTACACCTGAGCAGACACAAAAGTGTCTGATAAAAGAATAGCACAGATAATGTGATCAGTCTGTGACATCTTGAAGTAAATGACAAAATCAAGGGGAAAAGCAAGCATGCCACTTAATGAGGAGGCTCCACCATGTCTTGTGGCCTTTAAAACCTTAGACACAAAATAATGTCTGCTATAGTCCTTCCTTTCTCCATCCATCTTGACAGAACTGTGTGGATGAAAATCTCATCATTTTAAAAGCAGGGAACAGGCCAGAGGGGGGGCTTGAATCTGCTTTATTGGATTCTGCTCTTTGAAAGCCCCTTTTCACCAAACTTTGTGCCCTCTGAAAGTAGAACAGAGATGAAGAGCATCCTTTTCTGCTTCCTCTGTCCATGCTCTTCTGGGGCCCTTCAGCTGAGTGCTTGACCCTGGCTGGCTTCTAGGAGACTGCCCCCACTGTCACCCAGGACATGCCTGCAGTTCTTTCAGCACAGCTCTTGTGTACTGTCCCAAAGAACCAAGGGGCAGTGGGAATATCTGGACTACAGTTGGTAGAGTTGGTAGTTTAAACCACTTGTCTGGCACTCATTTTCCTGCTTCTCAGCTATTTCCAGTCCTGACATTGTCCTTCTCTAGCTGGTTAACTCTGCCTGATCCCTCTTGCTCCTGGGGACACAGGGAAGCTGCCAGGGAGCTGAGTGCACCAATGCTTTAACACATTATCTTCCCTTGGCTGAGCAGCAGACCTTGGCCTCATCTCTATTTGCAGCATCTTCGAGATAGCACCTATTCCCAAGTCCCTGGAAAACAAAAAATGTGCCTAAGATGAGGTGCTCTGGCTCAGATTCTTAAGGAGGTGAATATAATTCTTTCTTACTGATTTTCATTTGTAACTGGGTGCCTCTGCATTTGTGAAGATCTGAGTTTCCACAGCATAATGAGTCCTCACAGAAAACCAACTTTTCTTCATCACAAAAAAGTCAGCACTCATCTTTCCATCAACTGTTTGTATCAATGCACAGAGTCAGAAATGAGATATTCTAGGAGATTTTTTTCTATCTAAAAAGAAACAGTTTTCAGCCATCTATTTTTCTTTTCTTTTTTTTTAGGAATTGTTTAGCATGCAAATGGATACATATGCCTGTATAAACACGTGTGCACATCTACAGGCATATGGAAATACCCAAGCCCTTAGTATTGATGCACACATCTTTTTCTGAATTGCAGTAATGTTAAACAGAATCCCTCCAGGGCTTTCCTCACCACTCCTTTTTACATGTTTGACAGTTTTCCAGGGAATTAGTCTTAGTGCTTTGTTAGGTATATGTTCTAAATAATTAAATTTGACAATTATGTGGGAGAAATCTCAAGCAAAAAGAACTGAAATATCTGAATGCAAAAAGAAAAATAGTGAAAACTCTTTTTTTCTTTCTTTCTTAACTACTCTATCACTCCCTTTGACTGTATCTCCTTTCTCATTAATTGCTCATAATGTTGATGTGCAAAATATCAACTCAGCAGGTACATTTCATTTATTGAAACATTATTTGAGAACAACTTTATTAAAGATTCAAGATGCCAATACAAGATGACACAGTGCATAGCAGCTTGTAACTTGGAAAGCTTTACAGAATTAAACAACACTCAGCAGCAGGCAGGATGTGGTGTGAATTACAGGAGTGATGCTAAGTTGGTTCGTGGAGAATAAAATAAAGGTGTTCAGATAGATGGTCAGCAATGAAGAGAGGCAGGATAATAGAGAAGAAACTGTGTTTGGTGAGAAGTGGGGAGGGACAGAGAGAGGGGCAAGAAAATTTATTTTAGGTTACAGAATGTGCAGAGAAGGCTGTGAGATTCATGGGAAAGTGATACCAGGAAAGGCAAGGGAGTTCTGCTGCTGTAGTGTTTTCTGTCTGACTGAAAGTTACTGTGAAATGTGAAAAAATATTCCTTTTAGATTTGGGTGTTGGCATCTACTGCAACGACTGCCAGCTCTGCCTTTGAGGGCCAGAGTTCAGAGCACTCTGCCAGTGACGTGTCCTGGGAAGGACCTGGCCCCCACAAATCTCAAGATCTTCCCTCAGATAAAGCTCTTGAGAAAGTTCATTGCATAATGCAACAAAATGTGTACACCAAAAAATTAGTACCAGCAAAGAAAACACGTGAACAGTAGCTGGGAAGAAACATAATATATAATATTACTTGTAAAGAAAATCTAGCTGGAGTCAGAACTGAGTTCTGGGCAAACATTTCCAAATAACACATTGAAATACACCAAGAACAAATTTGTACAAAGCACTAGTAAGCCAAGCTGAAACTTTATCCTCATATCAGTTTGAGTTTTTTTTAAATGCCCTTTTTAAAAAATAGGGATCTCCACATTTAATTGGCAATTAAGGATTTCTCAAGTTTTTGTTTACTGTACAAAAACATCCTTCAGAGGATGCTCAGCAAAACAAACCTGACTAATACCACTTCCTGACCTTTTGAAAATAATCCTTGTGAACTATTTTTAAAGTCTGTTAACAGAAAATACAAAACTTTGAAAAATGCTGAATAAAATATTTCTGCATTCTTCCAGAAACAGAGAATAATCCACAGTTGGCTCATGCTATTGTCATTTGTGCTTTCCTTTTATACAGTGAAGATTCCTCTATGTCCCTTGATGCTTCTAGGAGACATGTTGGCACTTCTCTAGAATCAAAAAAGTATCAGCATATTTTCTATGGTAAATAAGATTCTGGCATGCTCAAATGTCACTTCCCTCTGCCCAAGTATGCCATCCCATAAATCCAAAGATTACCCAATGCCATTTGATCTTTCAGTGTATGCCCTTCTAGTGTTTCTATCAACCGTTCCATCATAAATTACAGCTTTTACTTTATGATTTTGTTTCTTGTCCAGCCTTTTCTCTTACAGAAAAGAGAAAATCTTCTCCATCTTTTGCAAACAAGGAAAGAACATCCAATAGGGCAGAAAAAACTTAGGCTGAAGGAGAGGGATGGAAGTGAGTGTGGCCCAATAGATGTTTGTAAGCTAAAACATATGGATCCTTTACCTGGTTCTGTTTATGAACTTAATTTTCTTGTTTTCATTCGTTCTTGTGCTCAGCCTGAAGATCTTTAGGCACTTTCTCTCAAGTCCTGCTTGCAGCACACAGAGTAGCAGTCTGGCAACAGCAATGCTTCCATTAGGAAAAAGTGTTAATAAAAAAGCTTGTGTGTGTAGGATGTGATGGCTGCTGCATTCACCACAAAATATTTCTTCAGAAAGAAGTTAAGATTATTTTCTTCAAAACAGATGTCCTAATGTAGGAGCACTTTTTCCATGACACCTCCATATCCCATTTGCTAATTTTCTATTAAGTTGCCATTCAACTTCCTGCTACAAATGCCCACCCTTGAGGAACTGAACTGAGAATGTGAAGAAGCCATGTGGCAAAGGCTGCTAAAAAGTGACCTGTGGGCATGTTCTTTTGGAGCATGGGTGTCTGTGGGAGGTGAAGGGTTCTGTTCAGCTCTTTACTGCACTCTCACTCACAGGAAAGCAAAAATGAGCCACCACAGACTCTTATCTGAACCTGAAAAATAAATCAACACAATAGTTCATCAATCTGCTTTCTAGGAAGTTCTTTGTAAGGACACCTGGATGAACTCAGGTAGGCTGCAAATTTTGGGCCAAGATCATAATGAAACATCTGACTTTACAGAAGTTTCTAATAAACTTATAAGTATGCAAATCCCTTTTCTGTACTCATTTTACTTCACTGTTAGATGCAAAGGTAACAAAATGACATGGGAGAACATGTTCTCCATGTATAAATGCTCATTAACAGAGAAAAGTCAAGAGAAGGCTCAGGAGAGAACTTTGTAATGATTCCCAATCTTATTTGGAGACTCAAGGCAGATTCTTAAGAGAGGTAAGCTGTATTCAGAAAAATCCATCTTTATGTCAGTAAAGTCCCCAGTCACGAGACTTCAGAATTTGATGGTGCTTAGGAAAAGTTAGGAGAAAGTTCAGCTCCTGTTGGAATCAGTGCAATCAGTGCAATGTGTCAAAATCTCTTAAAGGTCTGGATCTTTGTGAGAAGAAAAGGTGAATGCATCTCTGATCTCTTTCCCACAGTCCCATGGACATGACTGAGACATCCATAGCTGCAAGTTATTTGCTCCTGTCTTCCTCAAGATGCAGAAGATTGTCTGGGTATATTCACAGAAGGAAATCCTAGGAGAGGTGGCCAGGACACAGATTGAAGAGACTTCTACATTGCACTCCTGCAGCTCTGGGACCATGAAAATCCCAAAAGAGCAACTCCTGGTCACTGACTGATATTTGCTGTTTGCCTGCAGCTAGCTGAGTGGGGTGACTGCCCTGGGGTATGAAATTAGGTAATTTCATAAGAAAAGAAATATCTGTTTTGATGGCTGAATTGGGTGCAAGGGAGAGCTGGAGAAATTATATTTAACAAGGGAGCAGCCAGCAGCCAGCACATAGCTGATTCTTGCCCCCAACCACAGCAAACTCCCAAATTAAACAAACACCAACAAAGCTCAGCACCACTTCAGTTCCTTTCTAGACTCAGACCCACCCCTGCCTGCCCAGCACAAAGGGGTTATTTTCTGAAAAAAAAGGGAAAAATTAATTACACAATTCCTCCTGTTCTCTTCCGGATTACACTAGTGCAGTCTAGAGTTGCAATTTAGAAAGCTGTTTATAGGCAGCTGCTTGGCAAAGGACAGACATCTTTCTTGTCGTCCAATACATTGAAATATTTAAAGGCCAGCTGCACAGAGCAATGTCCCACGGCATTGTCACTGGGACACGGTGACTCATCCACAGCCGGAGGAGCAGGAATTGGACTTTCTGCCACAAGATGGGGCTCTGCCTGCCCTCTTTCCCCATATACCCTATTTTATGCTTTGCTTCCTGCCCTGCATGAAAAATCATTGTTTCCTTGGTTATAATGTGTCTCTTTTTTCCCCTCCTTCTTTTGCTGTATTGAAGGACATTAATTTTTCATGGCAAGCAACTTTTCTGTCTTGCCCCCAAACAGACACACTAAACTGACAAAGCCTCTAGGATCCCCTTGGCTGAGTCAGATGAGCTGTACTTACAGAATTAAAGCAAAACCTTTATTGCAGAGGGAAACGATGCTATAACCAGGCCATCTGTTTCATAGCCTTCTAAAATGGAGAGCATTCCTACAGGTTTCCTGCTTATTATTATTTGAGCATTTTGCTCCTAACAAGCAGAGGATCAGTGACTGGATTCTGGCATTTGGTGCTCACTGGAGAAACAGGAACAGGCTGAAGTTCACAAAATTGTGCTGAATTTTCATGCAGGAATGCATAGCAACCTCTTTTTATAGCAAAGAAATTATAAGTAGTGTGGTTGTGCCACACTTTCACTGGCCCTGCATAATGGCTGGTATTTAGCACACACATATAAAGGGAATTGCCTCATGCAGGGTCACACTGCTCCTTTTCCCCATGGGAGGGGATGCCTTTGAATAGGATTGCTGGTTTCTGTCCATCAGGTGCCAAATGGGTTAACAGAATTAATTCCATCACCCACTGGTGTGGGGAGGTGGCCAGACCAGAGCTGTCCACCAGCCTCTGTCCATGCATTGCTGCAAACCAAGGCACCACAGCCACTGCAGGAGCTGATCAGCCACCCTCAGCACACAGGGAGGGACCTTCCCTTCCCTTCCAGGTAGTGGGATCTCTGGAGTGCACTGGTGGGGATGAGCACAGGGCTCTGGCTCTGCAGGGTGATCAGCTGAGGGCAGGGCACCACCACGCAGGGACCTTCCTGTGGGTGCCCAGAAATGTGTGAAGGACTGGGCTGCCCCAGGGAGCACACGGCTCCTGCTGGGAATAACTCCTCTTCTTGACTTCCTATAGGAAGGTGGCACTGTTTCTTGTTGTGAGCCTTTTAGACCACCAGCAGCTTGTGAATCATTGGTCGATGCATGTTATCCTTACTATAAAAATTAGGGGCCTCTGAATAAGCCCAAATCTCATTTCTTTGCTTCCTTATCATTTTTTTCATCTGTTTTTCCTGCTGATACATACTTGTACTTTTTCTCAGAACGCTACCAGTGTTTTAAAACCGCCAAAACACCAGAAGAAAAGGTATTCATACATGACTAAATTTCATTAAAATATAAAACAGCCTTCGGCACATATAAAACTTGGAACCAAAACATATTTATTGGATCAAGGCCAGTCCTCTGTGACCTGAGGTTGCTTCCTCATACAAGCTCATTATAAACTTGTCAAGGCTACTTTAAATGAGTTAGAACTTTCTTCCCCACTAGTCCAATTGGAACATTGCTGGGATTTGCTGATAAAAGGAATCTTCTCATTTTAAAGTTAAAATTTCTTCATAGCCCTGAGAAGAGGGATTTTATGTGCTATTCTTTGCAGAACGGGCTGAAGAAGACTATCAGAGGCTTTCCTCCATTTTTCACAAAAGGACTAGGAAGTAATGAAAAGTGATTAGTCAAGCAGTGGGCTCAGAGGGTGCAAGTGCAATTTTAGTGCTGGGTCTTAATGCTGACTAGAAATGATAAAAAATATTCCCTGTACAGACTGGATAAGACCCATCAGCAATTCCCATCAATATTTTTTAAAGTTCAATTCTCAAGTATTTATGTGAATTAACATAATACAAGAGTAAATAGAAACCACTTTCCCTCTTACCTTAAACCACAGCTTTTAGAAATCACCTTTCTTTCTATGTTCACTGGGGGGTTTAGGGGAAATTGTAATAAAGACCCATGGTGCTGGGCAGAGCTGCACACTAGGCTTCCTTCTGCTGTGCTCCTTGAGTCCACTGGATTTTTTAAGTGTATTTTTAAGTCTTCCTTCACTATTTTGTCCCTCTTAGATGGAAACTATCAACTTTTTCTCACTGCAGATTTCTTTCTGGGAAACTCATGTCAACCATCCCATGACTGAGCCTTGTACACTTCATTTATAACGACTGACTACTAAGGTACCTAGGGAGTGGTACCCTGCTTCCAGGAATAGAGAAAATTTAATTCAGGTAGCTCAAGCAAGTGGGCAGCTAGGATGGGATGAAATTTGGGACTGGATGCACGGAAAATCTCAGAAGAAAAAACATAAATCCTGTCTACACTTCACATGAAGACCCTCCTACTATTCTTGTAGATATGAATCCCAGCTGTGGCTTTCCTATTTATTGGCAATAACAGGGGACAAGCAGCAAGAGGCCAGTGCAGCCCATGCCTGGGATGCCAGGAAAGCTGCCAGGTTTGCCCTCTGCCAGCTGTGTCATTTTCACACATTCAGACAGCTTTACACAGCCACTGGGCTCATCACTTTGCTCAAGAAATACCAGTGGTTCGTTCCACACTAAAATGTCATCTCAGGATCCCAAGAGCATTCTCAGAGGAAAACATTTTCAGGTCTTTTTTCCTCCAGCCTGCGCTTTTTCCTCTTACTAGAATTTGTTTATTCCGTTAGTACACACATTTCTGCACAGCCATTCCCAGGCTAGTTGTCATTAATTATTGGTTTTAGGGACTGTTGCTTAATGAAGATAAATGACCCAGCAGTCTCTGTAATATAAAGCCATTTGCACAGTAGCAAATGGTGGGTCAGGCTGGTGGGTCTGCATCCAGTTCAAAGCATCCAGCCAGATGTTCCCACCATACATACTGTCATCAGAATTGTCACTAATCACCAGCCTCATTAGTAGCTTCTCTAAACCCAAGCCAACAACCAATGGGCCACAGAAGGCAAATTTCCCTTAGAGATTATTTTTGCCAACATGGTTTAAAAATGTATTTAGCAAGGGAATGTAGGAAACAGCTGCTTGTCCTGTGGAAAGATGGCATTTCTTCAGGGCAGTCAGTATGGCACTGCTCCCTAAAAGCAGTCAGTGCTGGGGAACATAGCAGTGGTTGTGCTCCAGAAAGAAGTTGCTTATGCAGTATGGCAGAAAGGAGGTTGGGGAACAGGGCTTCCTTTTTTTCCAGGTGACAGTGATGGCCCAACCACCATGAAGGCAGCTGCTGCCTTTGTCACAAAGTTCTCTTGACAGTTAAGGATTGAAAGGAAAGCAAACCAAAACCCCCCAGGAAATTCAGATGAACAATGGAAGGTTTTGGTTTTTTTTTTATATTAACATTTTTCATGTAGTTGAAAAGGCTGTGACAAAATGCAACACAAACATTTTAATTCCATCTCTTACCAATCTCTCATGCAGTTCTACTAAAATTTTAGAGACTAAACACACTCAGTATCCTCAGCCAACATGGCAATCTCATCACAAAAAATTAGTGAAACAACAGCAAGAAAGCTCATAAAGGTGAAGTTTCAAGGAATCTTACCTCTAGACAATTGTGCCAACTTAGTTTTTACTTCCTCTCCTTTTCACATAGTCTTACTACTCTGCTGTGTTGTACTGATCTCTTTTTTCTCTATTGAATAATACTGAAATGAGATCTTTTCTTTTTGAATAATACTGAAATGAGATCTTTTCTTCTCTCTCTTCCTATCTCTTCTAAATGGAAGCAAACCTTATAATCAAAGAACTGCAAATCTAGTTTTCCTCCCAGTCATGTCTGAGTGGATTTGAAACTTAAAATATAACCATTTGTTGCATTCTGGCTAAATGATCTGATAATAAAGGAGCTTTGTGCCTTCTCTTGGAGGGCTGGTCTTTTGTACAAAAAGTACAAATGCAAACCAGTAAACTGCATGTGGTATGTGGGCCTGTGTATTTCTGTATGGCTTCCTGCACTCTTCCTTTTGCATAATCCATATATAAAAATATTAGTAAGATGGAGGGTTAGCAATGTGCATTGTTATTCAGGGTAATTAAGGAAAGTACACAAGTCATTATCATTAGTGGTTCATAATACAGCAATCAAAACATGATTGCAGCTTAGCCCTCACTCGTAGCTGACTGAGCAGGGCCAGGACAGCAGGACTGTGGAGAAATGCTCAATGACAAGAGGTTTGTTATGATTTACAGGGTGCTCCTTAATTGCACAATCAGTTGTTTGTTTCAGTTAATTGAGTTCCCCTCCCACTAATTACTCTTTGCAGCTCTTTATGCCACTGTACCACAAGCTTAACTTTTTATACAGCTGCCTTAGCTCAGTTCCCTCCAGGACGTTCCTGCTTCACTGAACTGAATTAGTGTTGCCTCTGCAGTGGTTCCCCAGGAATGATGTATTCACCTCCTATATAAATTCCCCATATATTGTACTTGTGTCTTTAAAGAATGTGGCAGGGTGCAAAGGGGGATAGGCTGCTTTCTTCTCGGTGCACTACATGTGGAATCTTGATCTTTACTCCAGAATTCACTGCTACACCCAGGAACAGCTCAAACCATCACCTGCCATATCCTTGACTTCTTAATGTCCATTTCTGTCACAAAGCTAAAACCGGTCCATTTTAAATGGAATTTGACACTGCTACAGAAAATCTGTGTTTCTATATGTGACTATAAAGTAAGCAAGTAATACATCATGAGCATATAAAAATGAATATGCAAGCAGAAAAGGATGAATGGAAGGGATGTTGGCTGTCTCACTCACTGCTGAAATCTGCACACAAACCTGTATTTCTTCCATCACTCATGAAATGTTAACTGCTCTTCATTGTCTGCTGCTATTTATTTTTAAACTGGTCTATTGTTGGTTTATGTTAAACAATATTTTGTATATACAAAAGTCACTATTTTAACTTGGGTGTTTATGAAAATCTTTTCCGAACTATGGGAAGCTGGAAAGTCTTCCCTCTATGCTTGTTTGCACATTTATCAAAGCACTTAATTTTCCAAGATTCTTTCAGTCTGAAAAAAAAAAAGGCATTAGAATTTGTTTATAAAATCCTTTTCCTCCACACATATTTGTATTAGTTGTAAATGATTACTATGCACATTTTTTTTTATGTTTCTGCTTTTAGCATTGCCAGATGCTTACTAGTAATGATGATTCATATGTTTCATACACATTGATATTTCTGGTGCTTCTGCTTCTAAGACAAGCAGATGGAGGATAGCTGAATTTCAGCAAGCTGTGTATTACAAACAGGTAGGATACAAGTAATGGAGAATGAGACAATGTATTGAGCTGCCCCTTATTTTCAGCTCCTCTGTTGCCACCACAGACCAAATATCAGTAATGTGTGCTTTATGTCAATGCTTTCTTGTCTTTTATAGCCTTCAACAATAAACCAGCAGGCAGTGGAATCTCAATACTCTGCTGGGATTTTTAATTCTTGACATCTCTTCTCCTTTGTGATGCTTTGCTTTCTGTTGAAATCCAGCAAGGATTAAAAATTCTTCTGCACAAATTCACCCATTCAAGACATGAATCATCTGGATTAAACTGATGTCCAGAACATCTGCCATTTTGATTTGAAATATCCAATTGGAATATTGGGAAGCAATAATTGCTTATAGTTGAGCAAAAAGAGTGTGTGTATGAAAGAGAATAACACTTTTGGTATGCCAGTCTGAGAAGCTGCATTCAAATAGCACAACTATGTCATGTTTCATTTCAAATATATGATCGCTTTCAACTTTGATTCAGCCTTTTAATTTTGTTGCAGTTCAGCTTTTATTTCTCTCAGAAGCCACCTGCTACCAACACCTTACCATGCAAAGCCAATACATTTTATAAATGGCTGTAAACTTCTTAAACTGCTCCACTCCTCCCTCTCCTCCCCAACATCACTATAAAATGAGAAGAAAAAAAAGGTTAAAGCTTGTATTTTAAGAGATTTTAAAAATAAACTTCTTCATTGGACATTCTTCATAGACATTCAGTTTGGTAGCCTGAGGGAACTTGGAAAAGATGTTTGATGTCCTCTACCAAACACATGAATCCTAGCCCTGTCACTGATAGAAAAGAGAAAATACCAAATAAGAAAAAGAAAATTGTCAGCAGGGCAGTGTAACTTCTGGGGTGGTTAACTTTGATGTTTTTGGGTTCTCTTGAAGGATACTTTAGTGCTGTTGAAAAAAACCCCTTTAATATAAAAGAAGAAAAATAAAAATTCACTGCACCAAATTCTTTTCCAGTAAGTTTAATTTCCTAATTATTTGTAGGGTCATTCTTGAGAGCTGCCAAGGTGTGACTCATTTTTATTAAACACTGTGCCATCCAACACTGTTCATCAATATCTTTCAGCCATTCATTCCTCTCAGCCTATGTCCCTTTTAAGAAGAACTCACAGCACTGGATTCAATTGCTTCAGCTCTAGTGAAAAGCTCACATCAAATATGCAGAAGAGTATGTAACCTTTATCCCAGAGCTAGTTAGGGGACTAGGATGGAGTCTCTCCCAATAGAAGTCAGTGGTCCTGTTGAGCCTTGGAGGATGGTTTAACCTACAGAGCCACACTGAGTCAATATCCAATGACTGCTACTAGGGCCACGTCTTTTGAGCTCGTTACCTTTCAGAGAAGCCTTTAA
>VZTT01075257.1:62003-150230 GCA_013400855.1 Buphagus erythrorhynchus | reverse complement strand
GGCGAGTGGCCCCTCGGCGGGGCGGGGTGGGCGCTGGGGTGGCCCCGCGGGCACGGCAGGGAGCGTCCGGGGCTCCCCGCGCAGTGTCCTCCCCATAACACACACTGCCCTCGCCTTACCGCCCCCGCTGCGCTGACCTGAGCAGGGCGCCCTCACCGCACTGTCCTCACTATACTGCCCCGCTATACTGCCCTTCATGCAGGGCCATCACCGTACCCTCTCCATCCCGGTGCTCTCGCTGCAGAGCCCTCCATATACCGCTCTCCCCGCAGGGCCGCCAGCAGCCCCTCTCCCCGCGCCCGCCGGGGACGTGCGCCCCGGTCCCCCCCGACCCGCTATCCCTGCTGTCCGCAGGTGCCCGGCTGTCCGCCCTCCTGCTGCCGAGCCGCGCCTCGCTCCGCTCATCCGACGGGTCGGGGAGCTTGGGAGCCCGAGCCGCTGCAGGTACTCGGCGGCGGGGCAGCATGCCGGCCCCACGCCCCGGTGGTCCTACCTCCGAGTCTACGTATTTGGTGCCGGACATGCTGCCGCGGGCTGCTGACGGCTCTGCCGCGAGTTACTCTGCCCTGTGACTTGCAGGACCGGAGGCAGGACGATCCCGCTCTGCGGAGCGGCCGGCCGTGGGAGGTAGCTGCGAGGAGAGGGCTGGCCGCTGGCCAGGGCTGCTCCCTGCCTCCGGCTGGGGTGGATGACAGCGGCGGTACGGCCCCGCACATGGCAGGGCGGCCGGGAGCCGCCGGGGGTGGGAGGGGAAAATAACCCTGCCCCGGCAACCTGGGATGTGGCGGACCTGGTCCCGGATGATTGGGCCGCGCCGTGCGGAGACAGGGCTCGACAGGGAGACGGACAGGGTCCTCTCCGCGTCCTCCGCACTGCCCCGGCCGCCCACGACCCCCGACAGTGGGTCCCCGCCTCTGGGTACCGGGGCGACAGTGGCTGCGTGCGGCAGAGCCACCTGGGCAAGATGCGGGGGCAGGGGGCAAGGAAGCAATGAGGAGATGGAAAACTTTAATTGTGTTGAGCGTCCAGAGCGAGCCAGGCGTTTGCCGGGCTCCCCCCTCCCGGCATTGACAATAGTTTACACAGAAGCACCGCTGCTCCAGGAACAATTGTGGAAACTTGGATATCCTTGGGATGAAGAAAAAGAGATTTTTCCCAACTGGTTCATTTCAAAACTGTGCAAATATTTAACAGTTCTGCACTTCGATACTGCTATATTTTTCCTGAGAGGAGACTGATCCATGCATGTTTGCCATGCATATTAACCACTAGGATTAACTTTTAAAGGGGAATGGTGTGACACTGTCTTGCCATGCTCTATTCTCAAGGCTTTTTGTAAGCTCAGGGGCATATGTAGGTGTAAATGCTATAAATATAAACATTCGTCACCGTATTCAAGATGGCTCAGGTTAGGGTTGCAGCATCACTATACATCTAAAAAATGAATTATATTTCACTTTTTTGTGTGTGTGTTTGCAGCCATTAGGCTTGTGTTAGGAAATCAGACTATGGTGAAAGATTTATAATATTAACAGAAAAATTGTGACCTTAGTGTTATGCCATTTAGCACAGAATTGCAGCACAGAAGTAAAAAATTCCTAACTACAGTATATTTGGCTTTGGCACTTCAACAGAGAAATGACCTTGAAGAAGCCCCTGGCTAAGATGGATGTAAGTACCACAGATGTAAATAACAGCACCTGTTGAAAATGCAGTCCACATGGACATGTGTTGCTGATACATCGGTTAGCAGTCAACTTTCTTTAGTTTATATTGCTCATAAACTTTAGAACAAATGCCTTGGATGGAAGTTTTCCAACTTTCCAAGTTAGTTGTAATTGCTAAAAGTAAAAAAGATGCAATAATTCACTTAAGCTATCATTAGAATATTTGTTTGTCCAAGCTTTTGAGTGTGAATATGGAGTCAAATGAGTGATTTGAAGGACATAGACTCTGCAATTTTTCTATCCATCTGAAAAAACCTGCAAGACAGTTCTTTGTTTTCATATCTAGGAAAATTTTTCAATTAGTCCTGCACATGAATCAGAACATTTTGATCCATCATGACTGTGTATCTCAAGGATGACCGGGGAAAAAAAAGAGAAAAAAGAGAGATATTTGCTAATCTGAAATGCTTGAATTGATCCTGGAATAGTTTTTCAGAACCACAGTTCCCTTTAAAAAATATTTCTGAATCACACAACACTAGCGCAGCTAGAAGAATATCATAAACTAATGGAATTTATAAGTTTTATGAGATGAATTCCAGAATAGACTGCATACAAAATGAAATGAACCATCACATGAGTGGTGCTTTCTTGAGCTGGAATGCCAAGAAGACAGCCTACTCAGAAAAAAGGCATGGGTACTACCAAGCAGTACGAGTGAGCAAGTTACATGTGCAGAGATGGAGAGGGATGGAGCCATGGCCCGTTGCCTCTAGCACGGCTGTATGAGAAATGCACACAAACTCAACAGCCAGAGACCTGGCATGGATGCACATGGGAGTTCTGCAAGGATCTCCTGTTACACTAGGAGTAATAGCTCAGTGGGAAAGGGCCTGGTAAAGGCCTGCAGAAATCTTCTGGAAGTGCAAAGGCTCCATTCCCTTCTCAGTTACAATGAATGGATTATCCAGGGGTGGGCAGAAACTACAAGAAATTGTAGACACTTGAGCTGGCCTTGGAAATGCCACCCAGTGTTCTCATGGAGCTTTGCTGTGTCTTTAGTAGTCCAGGTCAGTTGCTAAACAGGACTACATGCCACCTTGGTTGGCCACCTCACTGCCTTTCTTCATCACACCAGCCTTAGGCATTTCATACCTAATTTTAAAAAGTTTTTATTGCACCAAAATCTTGCTTTAACTGAAATTTCAAACCTCAGGATTACCTTAGTTGAAAACTTGCTCTAAACCTGGAGCAAAGCATGTGCAATTTATGATTTATTTTTTCCATTTTGAGAGGAGGAAAAGTTTTGTTATGTATGGGTAGGCTTCCCAGAAATCAGTGGGGGGGAGGGGGAATAAAAAAGGATTGGCCAAAATCCCTCATAAACTCTTAGAAAATGAGTCATGAAACTGAACTGAATGTGGATGACTGCTCACTGAGTGTCTTTGTCTGATATCAAACACTCCTTCTTCCTCCACCCCTCACCCCCTTTTTGTTTTAAGCTTGTTTAGTTATTCCAGTTATGGTATTAGCAGTACTCCTGATATATTCCAATGTCAGCAAGATCAAAATCAGCCCTGGGAAACTGTTTTCTTTCTGTATAGTTTCAACAGCAACAAGGCTGTCAGGTAACAGGGGCTGTCCATGAGCAGCCTGCCTCATGCAGAGCACTTAAAAACCTGAGGCTTAGGAGTGAAAGATCATTGCTCTTTGTGTGTCTCCTGTTCAACTGCTTAACCACATCATTTTATGTGCAGTTTTGTACGTTTTGCTAGATGAAAGCCTTAGCTGCTAGAACTGTTGGTATTGAACACTTAGCAGTCATGCTACTGTTCTCACCCTGTTGCATGATAACAAGCATTAGGATAGGTTTAACATGCAGGCCAATGTTTTCCTCATTCCATTATTTAAAGACTTGTAGTCCTGGAGGATTCACGGTGGTCATCCTGTCCCCACTCTCTGGAGAGTTTCTGTATTTTAAAATACAAGTCACTGGATCAGAACTTTTCCATAGAGATGGGTTCCCCTCGCCCCCAATATACAGGGCTGCAGGTTCATGTACACATTTGGTATTTGGATTGTTTGTGCCTTGAATCCAAGGATTAGTTATACCAGGAGAGATGGGTAGCTCTTCTCACATTCCTTCCTTCTCACAACCTCTAGACAGGAGTGATTTCATTTTATGTGAAAGCGATGCTGCCATAAAACATTTCACAATAGCCTAAGGGCTGGAAGACTCAAACCAACACCTGAGAAACCTGAAATCAATTTTTGCCTGAGGTGTGCCACTGCATTTGGACTCACTCCTGGGAAAGTGTATTTTGGGAAGTACCTTATTCTGCTGATGTGCAGTTAAGTATATTTTAAGGAGTCTAAGGCCCCCCTTCTTCTGGGATTCTGACTGGGTTAAGATGTGAGTAAGATGCCAAGTTGCTCAAATAAGGACGGTTCTGGGCATGACAAAAGTAAAACTGTAGGTATTATGAGGGATTATGGGAAAGGGAGGTGCCTTCTGAGTTCAGACATGTTCCTGGTTGGGTGGCAGCTAGGCAGGGATTACAGTTTTGGATCAAACTGCATGACTTTTTCTTATCTCAGTACTGGAGTAGGTGTGTACATCTTTTATTAGAGCTAGCCCCTGTAGGCCTTTATCAAGACAGCTTGTAACTGCCTTAACTGGAGTGGCAAATAGATTGAAAGCTTTAATTCTGCAAGACCTTGTGCAAACCAAGTCCCTCTTTTCTCAACTCTTTGTGATATAAAATACCTTGAAAACTACTGATATGGACCATGAACAGTGGTCTATGTCAACACTGTTCTGTACCATTCTTCCAGTTCTATCGTATTATTAAATGTTCATGTATTTATAAAAAATGTCAGACTATGAGAACTAGTCTCATTAATGGGACTTAAATACCCACTTCTTAAGGCTTATGTAGCCTTAAGGCTTTTTGTCACTCTGCTTCTCTACCTAAGCATTTCCTGGTAAACTCTAGCTGATAGTTGTATCATTGTGATAGCTCTAATAGTGTAAAATAAAAAAGCAAGATCAGGTACATGGGGTGAGAAGGCAGCTCTTATTAAGCTGAGACAGTTGGAAAAATAGACAAGCTTTCCTCAAGGTTTGAAATAAAAGTGAATCTCTATATTTTATCCCATCTGAGTGTCTTAAGTAGGATCTGATTCAGTCCTATGTGAAGGGGTCCTTCTTTCCTCCCACTTGCAGTTGGAAGGGGAAGCTTTACAACAGCCGAAACTGAACATCTAACACAGGTGACACTCACCCCTGGCATCATGTTGTGAGAGAAGGGTGTAGAGAAGAACCTGCCTCACTACTTTTATGAAACTCTAATTGCTTCCATCAACCTTCCCATCTTCTACAGCAAATACAATGTTTTATGTAGCAGAGCAAAGAAGCCAAACCCAGCCCAATATTTTGCATTAATCAGTACAGACTCTTCGCTGGAGGATGATTCAAAGAAAGAACCTATCTTAGCTCTTCTGAATTGCCTCTCAGAAAACATTTTCCTTTTGTTGCAATAAGCTTAGGATGTTTAGTGTCACCAAGCTACAATTAGCCTTTATTAATTAGCCTAATTTGTAAATCTCTGCATGAAGAAAGAACCTCCAATTTCAATGCCTAACTGCTGGTTCAGTATCTCTGGAGGCCTTCAACTCTGATTTTCATGAGCACAGAAAACAGACAACACTGATAAAGTGTCTGGTGTTTGACCTTGTTCCATTTGCATTTTTATTTTAAAAAAACCCAAACAGATGTATTTTTCCATGTTTTTTTTAAAGAGTTAATAACAGCAATAGTTTTATCTCTGCAGGTGGGGAAATGATCACACCCTGTAAAAATAAAGGACTTACCATTCTTTGGCTTCCACTTAATACAAGTGTGTGGTCTGAGGTCCCAGAGCTGCAGGGATGTTCTGAACTTTTTAGTCAGTGAATGCCTAAGTGAACTTTTTGGATAGGTGGGAACAGGCTCTTCATTTACTAATACATCAAAGTTTCTGTAAAGAATTTTTTCAACTTATATGGTATATTTCAATCTACGAGGGTGGTGAAAGATAAGATACAAATATAAAAGTTCCAGAATCAGATTAGGAGCATTTTAGGAGAGGAAACAACTCTCATAAGGAGGCAGGTTAAACTTTTCTTTGAATTAAAACTAAGAAGTCCATAAACACAAATCCAGGGTGAGTTCTGTATGTTAGTTGTGATCTTCATGAAAAACAAGATGCTGAAATATTTTGCAAGTCAGAACTGAGTGTCCAGCTCATGGTTGTAGACTTAAGGTCTGCAGTAACAAGAGACAGACTGGAACTGGAACACCTCACAACTATTATTTGTAATAGCTCTACCATGATGATGGAAATTCTACTCTTGTTATGAGCAGTAACATTTTCCCCATTCCACAGACACAAAGATGCATTAGTCTGAATTGGGTGTAAATTTTTTCTACTTTTGTTGCAGACAATGAGACTCAGTTTCTGGACTCCCTTGCCTAAATTCTCATTTGTAAGTTACTTTTAAGAGATCATCTGGGACAGTTTGTCCAAATTTCAAACAAATTGGAGACAGGCCTGCTCCTACATCGAAGAGCACAGTTCAGTGCCAGTTCTCATTCAGTCCCTGTTGTCCAACAGTGCTGTGAGGTATTCACAGTATATGCTGTGCCAGACCTTCAGGATGTATGTCAGAACCATAAAATCCTGAAAATACTTGCCAGCCAGAGTTGCCTAGGGCAAATTCACACCTGAGTATTGGAGGATCTGTAAATATTTCTACTTCCTTCCACTCTTTTTATGGACAAAATAAGAGTATTTGCCAAGCATCTAATATTTTACCTACAGTCTAAGAGTGCACTTTGTATTTTCTTAGAGTAAAGGCACACCTGTTCCAGAGAAAGATATTGCTATAAATATCTAAGAAACTAAGAGCTTTAATTACAAGCTTGCTTGAGTCTTGTAGGAGCTAGAGAAACGGTGAGAAGAACTAATCAATGACAAGTCTAATCAAAACAAGAACAAACCAAACCATTCTAATTAATTGTCTGTGGTAGCTAGAGCCAGCTGACTTCAGTAAGCTATTTAAGAATGCATATATCCAGGAATGCAAACAATAAAATTATACATCTTTCTCTGGGGAATGGCCTCATTCTCAAAACTTAAAATCCAGACTTGGATTCCTTCAAAGCTTTTATAGGGCTCCTTTTAGACTCAAGAATTAGTACTGATTGATTTATTTTCTTTTTCTCTTTTAAATGAATTCATCAAGGGGATATTTTTCAGTGGAAAATATCTTTGTAAAAGTCCTTGGACGCTGTAAAAGAAAATAACTCTCAAAAGAGTTCAAGCCTAGCCTGGCCAATTTTTATTTTCAAAAGAGTTATTTCCATTTTTAATACAAGAAAGGTATTTTGAAGAACACATCTGAAAAACAAGCTAACTTCTTGCAGAATAAAAAAGAACAAGAGAAGTTTCCATGGGCACTAATCATTAAGATCCAGTTTTGTAAAGCCATATGAATCCCTCTCTAAATGGCACAAATGCTAAAAATACTTTTCATATACAAAGATGTTCTTAATATACAAAGAATATACAGTGTCAGGTAGCTTTAATAGGCCAACAGACAAGAAAAGGAAAATTTGCAGCTTATCTGTAAAAATGCATGTGCCTGTAAAAAGAATTAAGCATTTTTTAAATTTTTATTATTTTTATTTTGAATGTTGCCAAAATTCTGTAGGGATACCTACTTCAGAGAAAGCAATCATTCTGTATGGGCTTAATTGCACACAGAGATATGTAGTTTTCTACTATAAATATGTTAAATGCAGTTGATAATTGTGGAACTATATTGGTACTCATTCATTTCTTTACCTCTCACATATTTTGGAAGAACTGCATAGTGTTCTATGCTGTTTGGCATTTTAAGAGTTTGTTAAAAAGCTGACAAATCTGAAAAGAAATTAAGTTGAAAACAGGAAGCAGCTGATGTTATTATTTTATTAGATATCTCTTGTTTGATAAGAAATTTGAAACATCACTTTAGAAAAAAACATTCTAAATCATACAAACATTTTACAATTGCAACTTACCATCTGTATTTAAATAAAACAGCAGCATAAGCCCACCAGAAGGCTGATGTAATTTTAATGTACCTCTGCACGCATTCTGTTATTCTGGTTTAAAAATTCATAATGGGTGCAGAAGAAAGAATGGTCTTTTTCAGGGGTTAGGCTTTGAAATAGTAAATAAGCAACAGAGAGAGTCAAGTCAATAGGTTAGGAGAATTAGACAAAGATACTGAATACACTCGCCCTTCTGTAAGAGCTTGCTACCTAGTTAAAGTGCTAGCATAGTGTCTATCACTTTAAATATCACAATGTTTACACCAATAATATACAGAAATAGGCAGGGTAGCATTTATTACACCCAATTTTTAATAAAAATCATTTCTCATAAACAGTTATTTCCAAGTCTTTTGCATAATCATGTATGAAAACACTTAAAATCTTTGCTTTTACACACAATCATATATAATTAATATATTAGAATTGCACAGCAACACTCAAAATCTACTTAATTTAGAAAAGGAAATTTTAGTTATCTAAAGTAATTTTTGCAGTCTCACTCTTGCTGCTTAGTAAGTTGGTTAGAATTCAAATACTAGAGAATAAAAACCTGATCAACTGTCATTTACAAAGGTACAAAATATACAGCAAAGTTAACCTCTCATTAAATAAAATATACAGATTAGCTAACGTTATAGATCATTAGCTAACACCTTATTTTAAGGGATAAACTTCTAGGGAGATTCCCCGCCCCCCAATATAGGAGAATTGCACAACAGTTCCTTTCCCTGTATGTTTATGCAATGAGTCATGTTCACTTTAACTGCTGATAACAGAGGACTGGGTTTACCATTCTTCATAGTAAGGCCAAAAATGATCCCTGGCGGAACTGCAGCAGTCAATGTGAAACCCTAGAGATCAGTTTTGTCTAAGGTATCACAGCCTATTCATTAATTTGTTTATAGTAATAATACCAATCATTATCACTATGATGGCTTTTAATCCTCCATGAGAATTCTCCTGTAACCTACCAATCAACCTGCCATTAAAATAAAGTGTTGCCAATATACTCTAGGATCACTCTGTTGTTAAAATAGTGAGCTTTGAAAACTGCCTACTAATTCTTAAATGGATCTCCCTGATATAAATGAGTTTTAATAAAAACAGCATGTTCCCACTTAAACCAGCCATTGTAATTTAACAGTTTGGAATGAATGGTAAGTGCTTGTATGTTAGGTTAGCAAAGAAGTATAACACCAGCTACACCCACAGCAGTGTCACATCTCTGATGTTTTCTCTTGGTCCAGGCGTATATTAACCATGGCAAAGCACCGGCCTAGGCTCTGAAAGAATGGTACAACGAAAACATCTGTCAGGCTCTTCCATACAGTTTGCACTGAAGGCAGGACCATGAGACAGGTTTTCACAAAAGGCACCACAACCCTGTAAAAGAGAAAATGAAAGATTTGAAGATTGGTGTTGCTACAGCATGGGGAAATCAGGATAATGAAAGACTTTAGCTTTTATAACTTTATAATATAAATATTTAAGCAAGTTGACTCTACTCTCTTGTAGTCATCCTCCATCAATTTTGTTTGCTCAAGGCCTCACACCTGCATATGCCTGTGGTCCTCTGGCCAGAATCATTTGCATGCAAAATGAGAGTGTAGACACTAGCTTTCTTTTCATTGTGTCTCTAACTGGCAATTTCTTTATATGCCATTTAGAACGATGAACTTTTGCTGTCTCTCCCTGCTTCTGGCAGGGCTGGTGTACATGATCTGCCATAGCCCTGCTGCCACCCACCGTGGCTGAAGAGCAGTCATATTCTAAGGACTCACTTATGCTGTCGTCATATCTGAATGTGGGTCTTTAGGGGTTGACCATGTTCCCCAGTTTGATTTACTGGAAACAGCACCCTTTACAATCTGCTCTTGCTGTGCTGCCTCTTCTGGTGTTTCTTTTATCTGTCTGTCTTGCAGGCACACACAAGTGGACAGGCACTCATGCACATCACACCATTGGTGTCTCATTCCTACCCATCCCTGTTACAAGATGCTACAGTAAAACAGAAACAGGAAGACAATATCCAGTTATATCAGATTATTACAATACAGGTACATGCCACATCTCAGAAAAATGGGCTGATCCTGTAAAGTTCCTCATTTGTGGGTGAGAAATTAACATAAGAATATGGTCAGAACTCCTCGTCAGGAGAAAAGATCTTTTTATTCACTCAGGGTGCATACTAGAAAGTATTGTGCTTTCATCTCCTGAGCATTGGTAAGCATCTGGGGATTGCTCTCCAAGTGTACCAATTCCAAAGCAATGTCATTACTGGTGGCTTGAGCCAAGCATGCTAACAGTGGAGGAGAGCCAGAAGTGCACATAAGGGCAGCTGAGGAGGGCCAGTGGATACATGATAACTGACCCCACTATTTTAAGTTATTCTCCTTCTTCAACCATTTACTGGCCTAAACCTCTGGTCATTTCACTGAGCTGTTCTTACTTGGGTGCAGACAAACTAAATGTATACATAAATAATACTGAAGTTCTACTAGCGCAAGGTTTTAATAAAATCTCTCTGCCATACTGAACATGTTGACTTCCTAAATTAGGTAAAAGAAGCTATAGATTATTTTGACAAAGATAATAAGCTCTGTTCTACTTTACCATTGCATTCAAAATTTAAGTTCTGAATCTTGCATTTGCATAATTCCAATGCAGAACTTTCACTGACTTTGATTGGAATGACAGAAAATACATAATTTAATATTTCATCATAAGTCTGAAAAAAAAAAGGTGCTATGTATTTACAATCCATACTTCTCAGATTAACAAAGTAGGAAAAGTCTACTACATTTTAAAAAAGTTGAAGGTTAGAAATGTACAGAATCAAAATTAATTACTTTCAGTGTTTATCTAAGAGCTTTTGTCATACAGTGCAAGCCATATACTGGTACATCAATGCTCTACTCAAAGCTAGCCCAGATGGATTTAAACAAGAATAGTTTTTCTAAAACCTTCTCTTTTGTCTCTGCTGAAACATCCCATATAGGACTGTGAGCATTACTGGAATAATGTGCCTCTAGTTTTAAACTGAACCCTGTAAACTGTATGTTTATAACCACCTATAATATCACTGCATATAGAACAGATGATTTATAGAGTAAAAAATTAGGCCTTAACCTGTTAGAATACAGCTGATAAACAGCAATAATGCAAAGGAAAAAGAAAAATTAGCTATATTTCCAAGCAACACAGGGAAAGCACCAGAAACGGCTATTCTGTTTGTGCTGACTTCACCTCTTTTCCATTTCAGATAGTTTATAAAGACTGTGTAATCGCTGCTTTGCTACCATCTATAATTAATTTGGCCTGATTTTTTTTTTTTTAATCTAACTGAACTGGAGAGAAGCAGAAAAGACAGCATTTCTTTTGGACCCTCTGTTGACAGGATCACACATAATACAAACTAAACAAATAACACAGTATGCAGAAGATTCACAGAAAGATGTAGAAGGCTGGAGAAGCAGTGATCATAGTACTTGAAATCGCTGTAGAGGTCATTCACACAGTACTGGAACCCAACCTATTTTGATAATCTTAAGCAAAATAAACATTAAAATGTTTTTGTAATGCTTTATAATCTTTTAGCACTTGTTGTTTAATTTTTTATTTATGGTAATTGCATGCAAAACCCAATGTAGGCTAAATCCATAGGAGGATACATGAGACATGATAGCAACCAAAGCTAATTAATGTAAATAACTTTCAATTTTAAAATAAAAGTCTGTCTACTTATAGAACAATTACTCAAACGTCTTTCCTCTCAGAAAAAAATCCTTTACACCAAGGAGAGTCATAAAAGGCATTTTCTAAGCTTTAAATTATGTGAGTGTATGTATATACATGTGTATTTACATGTGTACAAGCCTGCATTCTGTTCTGCACAGGATGTCTTATCTGACAGTGTGATATTTCCAGGTTACCAAAGCATGCAATGTGCTTTCCATGGAGTGACCAGTCACACTTAAAAATGAATAATCAAATGCCATTAGAAGCCATGTATTTGTTTTTGTGACCTGACAAATATAATGTACCCATCCTTTGCTGTGGATTTATCCCGGTCTGCACTTTTGTTCACAGACATGGTAACTACCTGCTTGAGTAATGTCTAACAGCAGAATTAAAGTAGCATATCCCAAGGATATCAACACCAATGCCATATTGGTGCTACTAGTGTTACCATGCAGTGGGAAGAAAACAAAAGGTCTCTTGAATTTGTAATCGAAGCTGAAGACAGCTACCTATATGACCTCTTGTTGAATCTTGCTATGTATATATATTATAAAACACCTTTCCTTTGACCAAGTGGGATGAATCCTGTCTTTTGGGAACTGAAAAGTGCAAATAACCCCATTTCCCCCCCTCCTATCTCATTTTCTCTTTATTCTGTTCAAGGCATGACATCTACAAAATTATACCACTCAACATTTCTCACTTTTGCTCACATTACTTTTTCTTCTTGATAAGCCCTGAATGAACACTGTCAAGAACCAAGCACCTCTTGGAAATGGCAGAGCACAGTTTAATTCCCAGTGATAATGAGAATCAACTTTTCACAGACTTGGGCAACAGTGCTGGAGTAGTCATGCACCATTAATTCAGATTCCAGCTTCAAAGTGAAGAATGTGAATAATCACACCTTCTCCTGTCATGCTTTCCAAAATGGAATCTCAGACATGTCTTAATACTATTTTTCAAATGCTCTAGGTTTCTGTGCTTAAATTGCCTAATTCCATGTACTACATCATGATTGCGAATTAGAAGTCTTGTATAGCTCTAAAATACAAGCAAGCATTGTGAAAAGATGGCTAAAAATTACCGAGCAGTTGCACAGCTTCTTGTTGCATGCCATTAACCATTGGGACAAGTGAGGCAAAGAATAACCACCAAAGCCTTTCATGACTTATATACATTATTTGAAGTGCATTAAAATCAAATATTATGTATTCCAGGACCTGGGTAGACTGGAAAAGATAAAACTACTACAAAAGAAGAAAGACAACATCCATGTACTTCTTTTTCTTAAACCAAGGGATATGTACTGGACATCAAAGAAGAGGCATCAAGGCAGCACCACCAGATTATAAGGTAGGCCTTCCTAGCTGTAGTGTAATTTATTTCAATTTCAAGCAGTCAGTAGGGACATGGTTTTAGGGTTGGGTATGATAGCAGAAGTTATGTAAAGGAAGTTGTGAAATACAAAAAGCTGAGAAATAATGCATGTCCATATCTGCTTTTCATGTAAATCCCTGGTTATAACTTAGCACTGTGAATGGAAGTGGACAACTGCTTTAGGATCACTGATTCTGAACGTAAATATGCAACATACCAGAACGCTATTCTGATAAGACTACAAAAAAGCATATATGAAAGTATAGTGTTAATTTCCAAGAGGTGGCAAACATGTGACTTGGAACAAGAATCAGTTGCTGATCTACAAGAAATATAATGATTTTGCAGGAGCCACCTGAAAAACCAGAAGAGCTCTGTTCATGTTCAAAAATCAATAACCTTAAGACATATTTAAAAGCTTGTTAATTTCACAGAAAGATGTTACAACTCAGTGTGGCCTGTATACTCTGTGATGAGAATGACAGTCATCAGTAAAGGAAAAATGTGAAGTTGACTTCCTTGAACCAGCTTGTATGTAGATCACCAGCCTGCTAGCTGGCCCAGTTTCAGCCCATCAGAATCTTTTTACTAGGTAGTGTGAAATCAGATTCTGGCTCAACCAGCCAGTTTGGGAACACAACATGCTCCACCTTTATGGTTAAAAATGAAAACCAGGTGTATTACTATATATTTCTTACTTAGCTTTCTTTTTGCAGGTGAATGACAACATTTACCATCAGGTGTGATGGGGGAAATTCACAAGGTGCCCTTGAGCATGAGAAATGCTGAGCTAGACTTATGTGGATTTTTAACATGCTAACAAAACTGCAACAACATGTGTGACATCAACAGAGCTTTCTGCTTGAGCACCTCCAGAAGCTGTTGAAACACTTCTGAATTTAGCCCCAGAAAAGGCTCCCTAATGAAATATCAACATCATCACCTCACTGGTTTGGATTATAAAAGTGAAGCACAGAGGCTCGGAGTGACAGAGTTCTGGGAGGGTTTTCCCCAGGGTCTTCCCATGACATTTACAGCTGAAGACAGAGTTATAATGGAATTCCCTTTCTTTCACGTACAAAACAAGGAGTTATTTTTTTAAATTTTTTTTCCCCCAGACCTAATGGGCCTACAAGGGAACTAGTACCTTATGTTTAGGGCCTCTAAATGTGCACTGCTTTTGCACTACCCTCTCAAATGCAGAAATGTTGAACTCCTCACTCGCATGACATCTGGAACACGAAGAGGTGCAGAGATGCCAACTTAGTCTCAGTGTGTTCCACCTTTGTGTTGGAACAAATCCAGCTTGAGTTTGTGGGAATATGAGACAGTATTGCCTTTGGATGGTAGCACTGGATGGAGTCCAAGGGGATGCAGATAGCACTACTGAGTTACATGATTCTTTCACATCCATCCTAGGTGCAAGGAAGATCAAAACGAAAGATCAATTCTGTGTTGACAACAAACCTGGGCAAAGAAAATGGTTTGTTGGGGAAGCAAGTGTGTTCACAGAAAGTCAAGAGAAACTTTTCAAATGAAGTTCTACGTTCAGACAGTTCTATTTCACATGTACTGAGAACCCACTGTTCCTGAGATAGTCACTAGGGAGTATGTGCATAAATAGTAACTGACCTCTGAGTCCTTGATCAGTGAAACTCTGTATCCAGTCTCTGAAATCCAGATACAAGATCCTTCTGAAGCACAAAAAAAGCACTGCAGTTTTAATAAATTTGGCATTGATGAGGTTTTCCATAGATATTTCACTACTGGAAACCTATATATACTCACCTTACCCTTTTGCAGTCACACTGCACACTATGGCACAGTGACAGCTGACAGATGTAAAAATCTGAGCAACACTCTGCCTATGCACTGTTGTTTGTAACAATTTGGGAACAAGAGACGTAGCAAGTGGGAATCTCTAAACTGCACTGCAACTCCTTTAGATATTATGCAAACACTATGCTCCAAAATTCAAGTTGATCAGTTTTCAAAGTGGCTTGACAATGTCATCAACACAAGCTTCCGTTGCACTTTCAAAAACTGAAATCTGCATCCATGAGATTGCCACCACAGGTTCAGATAATAAATGCATTCCTAGGGTTTTGAGTTCACTTCCAGTTTCTATATTCTCTTTTCCTTGATAAAAGGAAAAGGATTCCAGTGTAACCCAAGTCAAATTAGACTTTGCCCAGAACTCACCTATACGGAAAATCCTGGTTTGCAGAAATAATGTCAATAATCTGCATTCATCCCTTCCTCTACAGCCTTTTGGGTTGTCAGTTCTTTCCTCAACCTCATTATTCTCCCTGCCTTTCTTCCTTCTCTACCATCATCTCCCTTTCTGGTCTCAAAGTACTATTCCTGATATTTGGTGAGTATATGATGCTTAAAGTACACAGGTTTGGTGTGAGTTGGATAGCCAGTGTATTTGCCTGTGAACTTGTGCCATGGCCAGAAGCAGCTTTCCTGAGCTCAGCAGGGTATTTTGCTTAGGTGGAAGGGCTTTGGAGCATTGCATCTACAGATAGCTATGTACCAGATGCAAGGCACTGGCACCACAATTTATGGCAGTAACATAGAGCCAGCTGGGCCCTCAAAAACTTTTTTCAGTCTGTGAGGAAAAAAATGAAAGAAAATGTAATGACTTCAGGTGTTAGTAATACTTCTACCTAGATAATTAATTTAGAATACATGTTCGAACAAATTCTGCACTTCAGTTTAAAAAAACAAATTCAGTCACTACTATCATTTCAGAAGCCAGCCAAGGTTGGAATGCATTGCTGTAGGTGCCGTCTAAGCAGGAATACAGGCTCTCTGCCCCAAGGAGCTTATACAGTCATGACAGACCGCTGGTAAAACCAAGGCAGGGAACCGAATCACAGAGAAATCACTGATTACTTTTCTGTCCCTTTAGAAATAAAGCAGTTAATCGTAGCTGATCTGACTACCGGTGAAAAGTCGGCGATCGGTGTTTGGGCAGTGAGGAATGCTAGAGGAGAGTTGTGCGGAGCTGCGGGCAGAGCCCAGGCACCGACGGACACAGCACTCGCTTACCAGATGTGGAGGCAGCTGAGCGTCGCGAAGACGATCCCCACAACCAGGGCCAGCGGTATGGCGAGGACCAGAGTCAGGACCTTGTAGATCACGTACTTGCTGAGCTCGAACAGAGCGTGGCTGCAGATCCAGACCTTGTCGAAGGAGTGGGTGAGCTCGGGCTCCGCGATCACATCCTCGAACCCCAGCTGGAACAAGAGGAGGCTGTACCGTCACGGGGAGCTGGGGCGCGGGGAGCCCGCCCGAGACCCCCCTCGCCGAGCACCCGAGCCCCGGCCCTGCCCGCCCCCGGCCCGGCCCGGTCCGCACCTGCAGGTGGGAGTTCAGCCCGTGGGGGTCGCGGTCCAGCTCGTCCTCCGCGCACTTCGCCTCCGACAGCGCGGGGCCGCCGCTCCGCGGGAAGTTGTCGTCGTCGTCCATGAAGATGCGGGTGTCCACCTTCTCCGTCTCCAGCCCCATGGCGCTGCNCGCCCTGCGGGCCGCGCCGGGGCCGGCGGCGGGAGCCGTGCCGGGCCCCAGGGAGCCCGGGTGGGCTCGGGGCGGGCTGTCCCTCGCCTTGGCAGCCGCCCGGTGGGCGCTCAGCCCTCCTGAGGGGCGCTCAGCCCTCCTGAGGCTGTCATCCGGCCGCGCCCGGTTCCCCGTTCATCTGCGGTGCCCGGCTGTCACCGCGGCCCCCGCCCCACCGGCCTCTGTCAGCGTTTGTGGCATCGCAGCAGCCGGCAGCAGAAACAAAAAGCGGAGGGACTGTGCTGTGGGCCAGGTTGGGCCCTGCCTGTGGCCCCTTCGCAGCTGTAGGGGAAACAGGGAAAGAAGCGGGGAGGAGAGGTGAGTCGCCACTGCCCACCGTGTCCAGCCCCACTGGCCCGTCACACTCCAGCGGGATTTCCTTGACTCGTGCTGCTTCAACTGCCTAGTTTTTGCTGCAATAAAATCCTGCATCTGCCATTACGAGTATTTTCATGCCTTCTTTGTGTTTTAGCTTCAGTCCATACTAATTATTTCCTCTGTTTTGAGAACATGTTTTAAACCTAAGAGTGATCTGTATAAAGTCACTAAATTATTATGACTGCTAAAAGTACCTGATAACATTGATGTGCGGAGTGATCTCATGAGCTGCCAGAAGTTCATTCTTGCTGCGTTCAATAACCACGGTCACTTGTAAGTCTCAGAGAAGTGATATTACCAATCAGTCATTCAGGCCTGTTAAATTAAAGAGGAAGTTGCTAATTTTCACTGCTGCATTAAGGTAAGGAGAGCTTTAAGCTATAAAAAGCTCACAAGAAAGTGATACAAAAGCAACTATGCAAAATTTGGGTAGGAAACCACCTATTACAATGCTCTGGTTCATACTGCATTGTTCTTGTCGGAAACTTCTGCAGAAAAGCTTTGCATCTATGTGCAACTCCTACTGATGGGGATTTTTCTCCCATACTAGTGAGCTTAGTGATACTGATCTCATGTAAATGTTTTGGACTAGGTCTAAAAAGCCTGCAAATACGAGTTTACAATAAGTTCAGAGGCAAGCAAAGAAACAGCGTGATGACTCGAGACATACTTATGAGCTACATTTCTACCCTGCTTCCTCTCACCCCAGCATTACTCTCTGCTCCATGAGTGAGAAGAATAAAAAAATAATTAGAGTTGAGGTTCAGCCCTACCCTTCAGGGTGTTTCTGTCCAGCAACTGTTATTTTTTTTGCCTATTGATATAGGGACATGGGTGCAGCCCAAAGGCATTAATGAGGTTTCTGGTAGCTGCTTGGGTTAGCCAGAGAAATTTGGATTTGGTGCTGCTGAAAAGTAAGGTAGGAGCCACCAACACAGGCTCCCAAAGTAGCCCCTCAATTACAGAAGTCAGACCATACTGGTTTGTACCAAGTACTTCCTACTTCTCTCCTCATTAGAGGCATGCATCAGGTGCACATGCACAACTTGGGACCTGCTTTTGAACAGCTCTGCCTATTTCCCAACCACTCCTGCTGCATCTCACTCAACCCAACCAGCTGGAGCAGCAAGCCTGTAGCTTTATTGCTCAGTTCCAGCTTTGCTAAAAGCTAGGGAGTGGTTCTTCTTGAAAGATCTCCCAAATCACATCCAGTCTACCACTGGAGGTGGGCTTGTAGTATCAGCCCCATTTATAAAAAGCAAATGGCACTTTCTTGTTCATGTCCATATACTTTTTGAAATCTATTACTGTATTAATTGATATACATAGAGAAAGCACCATGGAAAAAACAAGTTTACCTTTGTAATCTCTGAAGATTTGAAATAAACTAGTGATGCAATTGCTCCTGAAAGAATAATATTTTTCATGGAAAGCCTATTTAAAAGCAATAAAAGCTCAACTCTGCATATGGCTGAGGTTGCTGGTTATTAAAAGCCCCTTAAATCATGCTGTTTTCAATAACTTTGGTAGTTATTTTGGAAATTATTTGTATATGACTTATCAAGTGAAGTTTAGAGTAAAGCCAGAGCAGCCTCAAGTTATAATCCCTGACAAATGCACAGAATAAAAGGAGGTATATACAATGTTCAGTAAGGGGGATTTTTCCAGTATCCATGTTCAGGGACACCAGGCTCAGCTTTCTGCCAGCATGGCTGGAGAGAGCACTTTGAAGTACAAAAGTAAGAGTAGAGAAAAATGACCATAAACAGGGTGCAAAATTTCTCCAGTCTTGCATCATATTCTCTAATAACCTTTGGACAGATTTTATATTTTATTTTAATCTCTGTATTGGTAACAGCCAAGGAATTCTATCATATGGCATGAAATGCATATGTATGTGTGTGCTTCCACACTTTGGCCCAGGGGTAGTTCTTTCTGTGCTAAATCTCTTCTTGAAGGTAACATCAGCTGTTGAAGAAATTATCTCAATTTTCTAACCATTCGGCCTTTTGCTTCCATGTTTTTAGCAAGTGAAAGGGTGCAATTGTTCACTATTATGAATTCTTTGTATTAGAAGAGTCTCTCAGAATGTATTGTGGTACAGAGTACACAGCTATTGAACAGATAGTCTCCCAAAACACTTGTAATCAAAAGTAGAGGCCCAGGGACGAACAATGGATGCAGACATATAGATGGAGCATCCAAAAAAGCAAGCAAGGCTGTGGTAAGCTCAGTAGTTTTATTACTCTTTTCATATACATTATTGGAAAAAGACTTTTAGGAACTGGTTTGGAGAAGGACAATGAAAATACATCTTGCATGTTCACTGCAATTCCTTTGAGGTGTGAAGTGCAGCATGAGGGGAAACATCTCAGTTCACAAACAGATTTTTGGAGAGCAAAGATCTTGGCGAAAAAGTGTTCATATCTGTCCTTGGAAAAAAATGTTAAATTCTGACTCTAACTAATGTGTAATTTTATTGAAAAATGTGGTGTCCATTTAATTCTGTATTTGTTTTATAAGGATGTTCCTGTTTAAGCTTTAGGTATTACTTTGATTACTTTGATTATTGTAGTATTTTATTTACAGATAGAACTGTCTTTCTTGACCAGGGCAGGCATATCAATTATGTACCTTTTGGCAAAAGCTTTCACAATTTAACTTTGCATTTGAGAAAGTGCCTCTGTCTTTGCAACAAGACCACAGACAATGGCCAGTTGGGCTTCATCCATTCTATTTTGCTTGTCAGGATGAGTTCAGTTCTCAGGGTATCCTTTTCCTGTTTTCTCTCTTTTCCCTTTAAAAAATATTTGTAGTTTAATCTAGAAGTACCATATAATGATTATAATGCAAATAACACTTCACATTTTCTAAGAGATAAATGACAAGGAGTCCTATTAATTTCTCTTGTAATTTTATTGGGATTTTAGCAGATGTGTACTTCAAATACATTATTTTCTTTTCAAGTTCAGTATTGAAAATCTTAATGATTTCAGAGGAGCTGTGAAAAGAATCTTTTATTTTACCCTCATATTTCTATGACATACCTGGAGAATTTTTGTTACTACCATTTCACAGATAGGTGGTATACTGGGATACAAAAGGTCAGATGGGCTCTCAGTATTTGTTTCCATTAGAAGTGAGGTGTAAAAACAGTGGCTGCAGCTGTCCCCTGGCCAAGCAGTATGGGTGGAAGAGAGAGGCAGCTGCACAGCTGAGATTTCAAGAAGTGAACCAGGCAGTGTTAGTGGACAAGTTGCAACTTCTTTTCCCAATTATCCTTCTGATAAATTTATGCCTGGTTATAAATCCATTTGAAGGAAGCACTTGTAGAGAACTGAGAAATTTGTGTAGCATTCAGGGATATGTGAGATGTGTTAAATGAAACCAACCCTGAAGGGCCTTGCAGATTAAAGATATTGATTAGAAGCTACATTTTGTTATTTGCATAGTGGGCAGTTTAAATATTCAGATTTGACACATAGAGAGGTTTAAATTGCAAATGCTAACACATTGCCTTGATATGGCCATGTCTCTATAAGCTTTAAAAAAAACCCAATAAATTGCGTGTTTGAAGAGTTTGCATGGGAAAACCTGATGGAAGACTTTTGGAAAAAGTGTGTACATCATATGTATCCTACTTTGTCACCCCTGAAGCAGCGACCTTTGACTTGTTCCATTAAAAAGGATAATGTGATCTTGTCTCTGGGTATGGAAAATTCTGTGCTCCAATGCTTTTCTTGTCAATTTTTGTCCTGCGGAATGTAAAATTCACTGTTTTCAGTGGCCAATCAATGCAAATAAATGTAAGTCATGGCTAAACATTTATATTTAATTTGCTGAATTATATTCATTTCTGCTAAATTTTGCCAAATGCTTCTATGAAGATTGGTTTTGTATATGTTGAGGTGAAAGCTGCTTTGAGAATCAGAACAGAAGTGACATGATAAATATGTTCAGGCCAAAAACTGGTTGTGAAAATGATTTTAGGACTTCCTGGATCTCTTTTAGCCAAGCTAAGTTAGTGGTAATAGAGATGTTTATAGTAGCTTTCAGCATAGCCTCTGATTTCTAATATGAGAAAGGAAGAAAGCAAGTACTCCCATGAGGTCTCCTGAGTTGCTGTTTTGATGACTTAATAGTGCTCAAATAGTGTCCACTGAGGGATGAGAGAGTTTGCTGTTTAATACCAACACTGGGAATATGATTCCTTGTGAGCAGATAGAGAGCATGGGGAAGAGCAAAGGGGCTGGGCTCAGACATTTTTAGATACTTATTTTTTTCTTTTCTCCCACCAATAGAAGTTTGGAAATGTTTTTAGAGCGTTTTCATAATTTGTTCTTATGAGCTTTCAATTTTTAAAAAATTTTGCTTCTACTAGGAGTTTATAGGATGTATCATCAGAGCTGTTATTAATATGTCGATGTATGTTACATGGTAAAACTTGCAATGATTCACTGAGACTCAGATTTGAATGCTGAAATAAGTAGTGATCTAGTGAAAAGTTCCCTGGTTGGGATTCTGAGGCTGTCTGTATGTATGATATATATTAAATCATAGAATCATAGAATCATTAAGGTTGGAAAAGACCGCCAAGATCAAGTCCAGCCTGTGACCAAATACCACTACGTTAACTACACTATGACACTTAGTGCCACATCCGGTAATTTCTTGAACACTTCCAGGGATGGTAACTCCACCACCTCCCGGGTAACCTATTCCAATGCTGGACCACATTGTCAGGTAGGAAATTCTTCCTGATGTCCAATGTGAACCTCCCTTGTTGCAGCTTGAGGCCATTTCCTTGTGTTCTGTCTCTGGCTGCCTGGGAGAAGAGGCTGACTCCACCTGGCCACAGCCTCCTTTCTGATGGTTGCACCGGGTGGTAAGGCTAAACCACCCAAATCCTTCAGCTGCCCTTCACAGGACTTACTCTCAAGACCTCTCACCAGCTTTGTTTTCCTTCTTTGGACATCTTCCAGCACCTCAATGTTCTTCTTGTAATGAGGGGCCCAGAACTGGACACAGAACTGGAGGTGTGGCCGCACCAGTGCTGAGTACAGGACAGTCACTTCCCCAGTCCTGCTGGCCACTTCAATGTTTACAGCACTACAGGGGCTGATAAAATTAATGTTTCCTGTGTGTTTAAGCACGTTAAAGATTATAAGACACCCTGACAGGGTTCCTGCTCAGTGGGCCAGCTGCACATTATAAAAGGTTGAGGAAGGGATGTAGGGTATGGAAAGCTACTCTGCACTGAATGGCAACTCCTGAGCCTGTTCATGCCCCAGCCCTGCCAGAGCTGGGGAGCAGAACTATCTGCTTTAGCCTTGCAGCACGGTGGTCCAACAGCTGCTACTGTTCAGCTGACTGGTGGTAGCTTGTTAAAATGTGTAACCCCAGTGTTTATGGCTATTTCTTTATGTAAGCAGAGGAAAGAAAGGCATTAAACCAGCATAGCATGAAACCAGAACCTGAAAGTTCATCAGAGCTTGGTCTCTTTGCCCACTGAAATGAAAAAGGAATACGGGTATTGTGGAGGAAATATGGACACAGTTTGGGTGCTCGTGGAATTGGCGGGAAGGACCAGGTGATTTCTCTATGAGCGTCCAAATTAAATCAGATTCTGATGAAAAATCATTATAAAAGCAGTAACTTCTCTTGGATGGGTTTTGTTGCAAACATTCTGTCATTAGTTGTCAGTGATGGAGAATCCTTTACTACACCATATTTTTTTGAGATTGCTGAATGTTCTGTTTTAATTAGGACTCTGCTAATGGTTGTTTTATTCTTTCTTCCACTGATGAATTGTTGCTTTGCAGGAAGCTGTGTCTGGTGGGAAGCAGGTGGTGACTGGGGGTGTGAAGCAGTGTGCTGTCATTGATTGATGGCTTTTATAAAGATAAAAGTCAAACTCTTGAACTCTTCAATAGTTACCACAAGCTTAGGTGCTTTGGATATTAAAAAAACCCCAAACCTGGTAACTTTTATTTTTTTTCCTGAAGATGCAGATTTCTGTCCATTCAGCAGCTGGATCAAATATTTCTCAGGTCGGTTTTTAAAAGCCATCCATCTGGAAAAATGTGACAGTCACTAGATTGAGACTAGAATTGTTTAGTTTGCATTTCTGAACTACACTTCAGGGTTTTGCTGCCACTTAAGTTTTCCAGATGTTTTCTGCAACTTGCTATTTAACAACTCTCTATGTGAAAATCTATGATCTTTTCACCTGTTTCTGCCCTTTTCATACTTTGCGTACAGAAGACGAATACTGAACATGTCATGCTTGAATTATGTCATTCTTTTCTGTAGCTCCTTTACAAAAACGTTTAGGGTCTGATAAACTACTTTTGCTAAGAATGCATTTTTGGTCTGCTTGCAGTATGTTAATGACCCAGAAAATCCTGAGGTGTTTAGTACATTCTCATCCATAAAGTAATTCCACCTTAAACAACAAAACTTTTTATTTCTTATTCCTAAAATATAGAAAAAATATTTTCCATTCTTATTCATCATATAGTTTTCAAATGACTTATTGGAAAGCCAGAAATATATATAAGTCAGCTGAACACAGAATGATGAGTTTTTCAAGACTTTGGCCATTCCTACACTTGAGGCCTGTAAGTGTCTGACTTTTACTTGCCCAAGGAGTGCTTCACACACACTATTCTTTGGACTTTTTTTCTCTTAAACTTAACTTTATTATCTTTTTATAGTCTGATAGCTTGGTTAAATCTTGACTTCTTTAGGTAAGTAAAGTAATTTCTGAGGTTAAACCCTTCCATTATGGAAAAGGATGCTCCTTTGAGAAAGGTAGAATTTGCAGAATACTTTTTCAAAGGGAATACAATTTTAAAAATTCCTACTTTGAAAACTCCACTTAGAAGAGATGGCAACAGAACACAAATGCCCTTGAGAGCAACTGATACTTTTTCTAATTATTTTGAGTTGAAGAAGTATAGTTGAAGAATGTACCATTTTTGGAGGTGCACTTGGATTACATTCCTGCTCTCTCTAAGACTTCTCTAGTATGACTTGGCCTGCGCCTGTGGTGTCAGTGCAACTGGTCCATGTATAACAACATGCATATATATATATAATATATATGCACATTATATGTGTGAGTGTACGTCTATTACAGTGTTTGCTCTGTCCAGGTCATCCAAAGAAAGGAGACTGGAGCAGATAGAATGCAGAGTTACTTTCTAGAGAGGAAATACATTATCAATAGTCGAAGTCTAGCAAATTCTGATTAACCTTCAATTGGCTGCTTCTGGGGTTTTTCCCTCCAGGCCACTCCCTCCCAAGGCTATGTGCTCTTCCTCCTTCTGTCTGTCTTTTTATTAAATCCAGGGGGAATAGGGAAACTTGTGTCTAAAGAGTTAGCAGCAGCCAGTGATTTTGACATGTGCTGAAAGCAAGTATATGTACACTATGCTTGCATCTTAAAATTTCCTTCAGTGTTTGTGGTTGTGGTACCAGTGGTAGGAGACGTAGCAGAGAACAGGGACTAGGTTAAGGATTGGTTTGTTCTCAAAAACTTTTGACCAGGGCTAGATGATCCTTGAATAAAATGCCAGCTACTACTCTGTTTTAGTAGTAAAGAACACTGAGCTATGCAGATGAATTACTAAGAACGGGAATAAGAAATATTTAGGAGACCTACTGTAGACAGGTCTGGGAGAAGAGAACATTGTTAGTCCTAGACTGGCAGATCTTTTGCACATTCCATGCTTGGAAGACTAGTTCAGTCTACTTTGGAAATCCAGAATGTATTTTTTTTTTCTTATTCAGTTTCCCCTTCTATTTTCCCATAAAATTCCCTCTCTTCATGCCTTTCAGGCCGTAGATTGCTGTATCTCTTTAATTGTCATACAGCCAATGTCTTAAAAATTCAGTTCTATTTTGGTAGCTCACTACGTATCAGTCTCTCCAGCTCTCTGATAATTTTTGCTGTTTTCTGGACTCCTTGCATTTTTTCACTGGGTCTCTTTGATAGTTAGACAGCTATAACTGCACATAGAATTCCTGTCAGGCACAGAGGGAATAAAGTAATCTGCGGAGAGATTTTAACCTTCCTTTTTTTGTCTTGTCATGTTTGTGAAAACAGCTCAAAACTGTTTTATTTGTACTGCAAGCAACACATTTATTTTATTAGCTCGTGCTCTCTCATTCATTATAGCTTTAAGAATAATCAGTGCTTCTGTTTATACCAGCTGAAGGTCTGCCCCTTTTATCTTCTATAGTCTGCTTCAATTTATAGAAGTTTTTGTTATTTTGTGTGTGTGCCTGTGTGTTCATGTTCGTTCATTGATTCTATTTATAATTTTTCTATCACTCTTTCTTTGATTCTCTTCTTTTTCTCTTTGAGATAGAATTCCATGTAAAAATCTCTGTCCTTCAGATGGAAACCTGTAGATAATGCAGCTGAAATAAGTCAGAGCTCCACCTTTTCCAACGGAACCTTTGGGAATAAGGGCAAAATCAGAGACTTGAATGTCAAAGTATTTAAAGACTGTATCCTGGCTATATATGGTAAAACAACCCAGGCAATACTCAGTTCTAGGCCACTCTTGAGACTTAGCCCACTCCTGCCCTTTGAGGTAGTGTTCCCTCGACATGATCTCTGGTTCCTAGAAAATCCTGCTTATACTGGGCCAAGAAATGCTCTGAGAATGTTCCTGGGCCCCTTCTAAGGAAGCATGGACAACAAATGTCCCACCAAAGCAGAAGGGCAACAAAGGTGCATATATATCTATGCTTTTTTTCATGTTGATAACTGTCTAAAACATATGGTGGGCACTGTGAATATGAATATCAGGTTTATCAGATAATATTGGCATATACTGAGAGAATGGCAAGCCCGAGGCATTTCTTGGGTTGTGACTCATTCTATTTTCCATTTCAGCAGCTCCAGGTTTATTTTGGTGCTTTAACCAAAGGTTTTAGATTTGCTTAACTCTTTTAATTATAAGCTTTCTAGTTTATTTATTTATTTTTACTGAAACTAGTAAAAGAGAAGTAAAAGACTAGAGAACACATCTCTTGAGGACCTTCTGACATAAATACTAAAGTATCACTATGCTTGGCTGGACACTGAGACCTGGCAGACCAGGGTTGTTTTTCTCTCTATATAACTTCTGGCAAGACAACTGGGCTTTTTGTGCTATATTGTCTTTATCTGTCTAACTCATTACCATTTTTTCTTGTGTGTGGGAATAAAATGCAGTTTTGTCAAGCTCATGTTTATTAATGCTGTGAAGAATATCAGGGAACTCATTTGCCTTTATAAGTGATCAGTGTACCATTGAAAATCTGGTTAGCATGTGCTGCAAAATACTATATACATCACTTCCAGCTGTATCATGAAAATTCAAAACTTTTTGATAGACTCTCCTTTTCTCTCAAATTAATTTTATAGTCCACACTCTGGTTACATTGTATGACTATCCACATTCTCAGGTACAGTAAATTAAATCTTTTTAGCCACTTACTTTACTTCATTGTTATACCGTTCACTTCTTGAACTGATGTGTAATAAGGAAAAGCACTGTTCAGAATATTTGGTAGGAAAAGCTATAAGAAGTGTGAAAGTTGTTTTAAATAGACTCTACTTGTTGCATGTGATGAAATGGATGCAACCTGCATTTTCACAGTGAGTTTGAAAATACAGTACAGACTCAGCTTTGGGATCACCACAAAGTCTCATGAAAAAGCAGTATACCAGGGTGTTTACTACTTCTTCTCTTGCTCCAGTAGAGATGTATTTTGCCCTTGACTTGCAAGTTGATCAGGTCAATGGTATGGGTAGGGTCCAAAAAATCATCACTCTTTTCCTAGCTTGCTGCCTACCCATCCCATTGATAGGAAGCAGATGACTGGTTTCAGTGCTGAGTTGTCTCCTATGATGATTGTTAATGCTGAAGGGAAAGCTGATGTGTAAAGGGACATGGAAGAGTCCATCACTACCCACAATGATGCACAGAATAAAACACAAGCCCGCCGAGAACTGTTACAAGTAGAAATAGCAAGGCAACTGGTAGGGCCAAGAATTCTGCAGGTTGACTGGGATGTATTTCATTGAAAATGCTCAGTCTGCATCAGGAGACCTCTTGTGATAGGCTGACAAGGAGGGGTCTTTAAAAAATAAAGAATGCACTTACAGAACAAGGGCTGTGCAGCCTAACTGTCTTTCTAATAGGTGTCAGAAGGAAAAAGTAGTTCACTTTTGCCTGTTGTACAGAGGATTATTCTGATATTTTTAAAAATACCATTTTGAGAGAGGCCTGTGAGAAAATGTCTTTTCTTCCCATTTTGTTCCATTCAGAGACATTATTTCCAGATCACTGTGACATGAAAGAGAATGTGTTTACACAGTAGTACAGAGTGCCTCTGACAGAACATAGCTGAGGGCAATGTAATATGGAGAAAGATGCCTCATAAATTCCATCCCATTTCATGACCCATCCAGAAAAGGTGGTTTTGTTCAGACACTGATCAAAACCCGCCTGTCATCATGTAGGCAAGAATGATTAACAGTAGACAATGAGAGCATTTACCCAGAGCTCACAAGGAGTGGGCAGTGGGCAAAAAACTAAAGAAAATTCAGGAACAGAGCTGAAGCCTGATATGATTAACAAAAGCATGTTTTTGTAATAAGTATGGCCTTAATAGCCAAAATAATTTGCTGCTTAGTAAGTGCTCTGTACAAGCCAGTTGGGCAGTGGGTAGCAGTGCCCAAGAATTCCTGGTTTGCAGAGAAGTGTCACATGCCTTCTCTGTGTGCAATGTTTGAAGATGTTGCAAAGTTACTGTCCCTGTAACATCTGCAAACTATGACTAATAAATAAAGGATCAGAAGAGTACAGTGCTGGCTATGCCATTCTTCCCACTGACAAACTCACTTTCTCTTATCAGCCCTGGCAGCAACTGTGCTCTGGGCATCCAAGTCCTGATGGCTGCAAGAAAGCTGATGGTATAGCAAAAGAAGGTAAGCAGCACAACTCAAGCTGCAGTGGTAGAGAATGGGTAAAAATGAAGGACAGGAAAGGAAAAAGGCCTCATATCAAAGCAGTGTTTTTTTTCCCTTTGAACATTATACAAATCTTCACTAAAACCTCTACAGCAGGAATTTATAGAACAAAATCTCGATGCAGAGGAGTTTTGCAACTTTGTCTCCAGAGGCTTTTATACACAATGTCCAAAAGAAGTTGAGCGCTGCCCCAGTTTTATGTTTCCCAGGTACAGAAGTTACAGGAACTATGAATCTTATCTGTGTTTTTATCTCAGCATGCTTGGAAGAGAGAAGGGGGCTTGGCCTTTGGAGTCTGCACATAGCTAAGCCAAATACTTCATGTCAACTCAAGTTCAGGGAAAGAAGAGAGAGACATTCAGCACAAAGAAATTGTTTGCATTCTGGGGCTGATCTTTCACAGGTGGAAATCAGGGTTGCTCATTCTTTTGAAAACCTGGGGAATGGAGAGGTTGAAAGGTTGATAAGCACCTCTCCCTGTTCTTTGCTATGTGAGACAGACTTATTTGGTCTGATTTCTCTGTGAGGAGGATTTTAAAGATACTGAAGTAGAGATACATGGTAAAGGCTTTTTGTGAAAGAAGTTGTTTGTGGTTTATTAGTTGTATAATGCAATAATGGAGGTAAACTAGTGAAACAATATTTGTTCCTCTATTAATGGTCAAAGAGTTTGGTAGCGAAAATAAGCTGCTAAAATCATTGTTTAAAGTTCCATATATTCACATTGACTTTCAAAGCAGGGTGTCAGTTCTGCCAGCACACCAATTACAGCCACTGAATACCTGTTCCTGTGCAGCACCTCTGTACAATTTGAATGGAGAAGAACCAGGGAGACTTGTGGTAACTAAAGCAGAGACTCGAGCCCAGGTGGTTGCTGGGCACAGGGCAGCAGTGAAGTCTGGCATTACAAAAGAAACACCTTTCACTGAATTCTGGTTTTGGACAGTAGGAGAAAGGAAAAAAAGCATTAAGCACTTTTTCCATCAAAATGTGCCTAAGTGTGCCCATCTAGGTTAATAGCCTAGTAGATGGAGTTTGGATTTAGTGACCTACCAAAGTCCAGTTCATTCACACTGCTGAGAGATACTGGTGGTTTTTAAAAAGCTCTGGATGTAGAGCTCAGGTTAGATAACAATTATGCTAACATCTGTCTGGGTGGTTGGTTAAGCATTCCAATTCCATTCACAGATCAGAATTCAAGATTGAGAACTAGTCCATTCATTCAGGAAAGGCAGTCTCTCTGTCTACCAGCTCAGCTTTGCAACCATAATAGAAGCCCTTTTATGACTCTAGCAATGCACTGCACACTTGTGTGACAGGCAGGTAATTGCTTTGGGTATGCTAAGATAAAGAAAATAAAACATAGCAATTTATTACCAGATAAGAGAGATGTAAATATTGTTTGATGGGACCTGGCTGAGTGCTAACCTGCAGCACGGTTATTAATTAGGATTAACTCCAAAGGACTTAGCAGAAATGTTCAGCCACTGCCAGGAAATCAGAGTGGCAGATTCAGGGGTGGCTGTTGTAGTTTCTGGTCATCTGCACTCATTTAAGGGATCCTTATTTTAAGTGGTGGGGTTAAAGTGTCATTTTGCAGAATGTAAAAATGTTTGTTATTTTTTTTCATGTGATTATGTGACACCATTCACACCTATAGTTTGTTTTATGTGGGGTTTGATAGATTGCTGTGCTCACAGGCTTCTTGGATATTGGTTTCTTGTTAACTCCAGTTGCTTTTATTTGGCTGAGCCATTTTGGGTGAAAAATCATCATCTTACATACTTTTGATAAAACTAGGTCTTTTTAAAATTTTCAGTGAGGTGGTAACAAGAAGATTATTTGTCTTGTGTGCCAGTAAAAACCACAGTATCCTGCTTCTTCCCCTGTGTTGGCTGGTTAGTGTATTTCCCTGTGATTTTCAGGCTTTAATTTCCATCCTGAGGCTGAAAAAGCCAAGAACACAGAACCTACAGCTTATTTGTAGAGTGGTTCTGCTAACCACAGTGGCATTATACAAAGGTATGCAGCACTGCAGACTGTTCTAGTCTCGGAACTATTAATGTATACTGACTGCAATTTACTTTGTAAAATGTGGATATTTTAGCTGGATATACACCAGCTCAGCTAAACCAGATAATAGTATTTTTGGCTGAGAGTAAATGAATAGGAGAAGCTAGATACCAAAAGTATTCTAATAATATAGTACATTATTTTAACTTACAGCTTACTGTACTTTTTTGTTTTAAAATTTAGTAGGAACATTTGCTTAGACTGGGAATTTGTCTTCCTGCTAAAAAATAAGGGAGGACAAACTGTGCTTAGCTCCTATTTGAAACATCTTCAGAAACAGCGATAATTTAAAAAATGAGCTAAACCAAATATGTGTTCAAAATGCTGCCTTTCACAGTATCAGCAGTTGTCAGTACTATGGCTTTTACACCTGGGTGCCAAGATTTTCTCATGGCCACTTTCTTAGTATCTTGTTTACCAGCCTTTTGTCACCATGCAAGGAAAAAGAGAAAGTTTATTGTTCCTAAGTCCTTGTTAGAAGGAAGAAAACATCATTGTCTTTACAAGGGCTTTCCCTCTGTTTCATTGCAGAACATCAATCTAGCACTTTGTTGTCTCACAGCAAAAAAGTATATTGTATGCATTTAATTTTGTTTTCCAATTTTATAAAGTGGAGATACATGAAGTGTGTTTTAGGACAGATTTTTAAAAGTGACCTATTTTTTTTTTTAAGTAGTCAAGCCAGCAAATCATAACTGGATGGATTTCTATAGGTATGAAGCATGCCAAATAATAGTGCCTAGTCTGATTTTGTATTTCTGTTTACTTTATCACTGGCATGCCACTGTTTTTTTTTAAATTACCTTGTGTCCTGCAGGATAAGATAGTAACATACTTCCCTTTGGCTTTCAAGCTGTAATTAAATTTGGCTTAGTTTACCATTTTAATGAGGAGAGCTCCCTACACAATTCTCTGTATCATGAATAAACACTGATTCCTGTTTATTCATACTGAGAGATCTGTTAGTATTTTATTATACTAACATCTGTACCTTGAAACAAAGCACACCTATTTTAAAAAATCTATGAATGAACAGATGTGCAGTTGGGTTTATGGAATATTAAGCCAATGAAAACCTCAAAGGTAAACAATCAGTGAAAGCCACCTGAGCTTATCTAATTAACACTCCAAAAAATGTGAACATGTCAGGAGAAGAATTCATGTGTGTTTTGACACATTCCTTTGTTCTTCTACCCATCAAGATACAATCCCTACACAATAGAAGCCCGGGTGTTGTTTAATGTCTGGGTAACTGAGAATAGAACAAGGGCTATACTGCCCTTATATTCTGTTTATATGTTTTATATCTTGGATCTCTCAGGAATGTGCTGCAACGCCTATCTAGCCAGCTTAGGTAGGCTGCCTTCCCGTGGGAGCAGCATCGTGATGGGAGGGACGGGGCAGCCACAGCATCCTCCTGAGTGGGGGCTGGGTGTGTGGATCCTGCAGCTTAGAAGCTCTTCTTGCTCCCATGGATGAAATCTAATCCTTGTGAGCTGGACACAACAGGACTCTATGTGGGAGGCACTGCTGATGCAGACAGTGAAGATGTTTCCATCCTTTACAGGGGACAACAAGAGGAATGGTTTGAATTACAGTTCTTGCATTGAAATGAAGCCAGGGACTATTCCCTGTAATTTAATGTAATATGCTTGTGTTAAAATTCAGAAAAAAATGTGCATGGCTTCATGAAATGTAATGGAATTTTCTGGATTTACCGTAAGAGCCATGGCTGTGCTTAATTGCTGCTATCTATTCTAAAGAACCTGCTTTTACGAGGCAAAGTTTTTATTTAGAGACACCTGAGTAATAGGAAAGCATTTTCAAGTGGTGGTATACATGATATTCCCTAAGAATGCATGTAATCACATCTGAGAATATTTTTATTGAGATGACAACATTAAAATAAAATATTGAACTGGTGAATCCTAGAGTGTGAACAGTGGCTTAAAAATCTTCTAGTGAGAAAATGAAAGATAAATTCCATTTACAGGAGAAAAGAGAAAGCTTTATCCAAAGCCTTTATTGTAGAGTGTGTGTCTGTTTCCATGAAATGACATTTGGAGCAGCTGGAGAAGTATGACATGGATACTTCTCCAGACCAAATATTCCCTATGAGCATATGTTTAATTTAACATTTTGCCTAGAACATGTTCACTGATTGAACACTGGTAACATTATAGAATCTGTAAGGCTAATTTGTATCTATGGAATGTTTTTAATTGTTCAATAGGAAACAGCCTTGGGGTTGTACAATATGAGACGCCTGTGTAATTTTCCTAGGGTCCTGTAAAAATAGAAAATTCATATTTTTCATGAAATTTGGGTGTCTCTTGAGCAGACATTGCCTTGCTTCACAGTAAGTCAGCTCCATTACCTTTGGCACATAAGAATTTACCAAGAGCATGTCTCAGAAAGGTCAGCAGATTTCTCAGTGAAAACCTCTTTCCAAGTTTTAGATTGCACAAGCTTCAGTCTTGAGAAAGGTTCCCTTGAGTGAGTCCCCTTTTTCTAACAATATTGTGTGGATTTCACAGTCAAGTTTCAGTGTGTTTCTTCTTGAAACATGTTGCTAAGGCACACTATCCTGTTTTGTGTTGACCATTTGGACAACACTTCACTACACACAAGGAAAACTACTTTGAGGAACACAGGCTGCTGATTGGTTCAGCACCAATGAGCTGCTTTCCATAAGCACCTATAGCACAAATATCTCCACCAAGAAGATGAGTGGCAACACCACTTTATTTAGATTTTGTTCAATGATTGAGACAAATATTATATTTTTATCAACGTCTTGTATTGCAGTTAAGAAATCCTGGGTCCCACTTCAGTCAGTAGAAAACACATCTGGCAGTTCAGTGCTGACACTGTAATCATTATTTCCCAATGGCCTGTTGCAGTATTTTCCACCCTCTCATTGTTCATGACTTAATCACTTCCCATCTTAACTATTTCTACTGCCACTTTTGTGCTCTTAAGTCTCAGAGCTTCTCAGTGTCCAAAGTTCAGGGGCTAAATCATGAATTCACTCAAGGAAATGGTTCCACCCTTCTCATTCACTGGTACTCTACACAACTTTAAGGACAAGTTAGACTTTGCCCTTTGTCTTTCAAACCTTTCCTCTATAAGCTGAAACACTCATATCTGTGTCTATTCTGATGGTGACTTTTAATGCATGATGATCAAAGGAGCTCTATGCTACCACATTTCATATGTTAGTTGTAAATAAAAAGTTCCCATGAACTACGAACATTGCATTAGGCATCATTGTGAGAAGGAGTTCCCAAGGGGGTCTGTGAACATTGCCTTCCACACATGGTTTTCAGGATGGCAATGAACTCCAGATATCATCTGGGAATCCCTAAAGAATTTAGTTTTCAGTGGTATTGTGAAACTCTGGGATTCTCTTGGTGGCAGCAGCGACGTATTTAAATATACACAGCCACTGCAAACAAAAAGATTGGATAAAATTGGGGCCATTTCCAATTCAGTAATAAAACATAACAATATTTATCTCTTCCAAATTTGCCTATTATAAAAGTGGAAATTCTATAATCTAGACATTTAACCTAAGTTATTACTTCTACAGTTAGCAGAAAGAGAGGCTCCTCAGAAGGAGATTTGGCTAGTTATTTTAGATGTTTGTTTTATAGTTAGGTGATGATACCCTTAGGAGCCAACTTCTCTCTCCTTACTGTAGACAATGTAAGGGACAGACAGAATAAAACCCAGCTGTTGTATAGCTAGTTTCACTTTTGCATTGTCTTTCATGGTTTTGTCTGCATAGCCTGAGGCTCAGTGCTGCAGTGTGCATGGTGTGATCCTGCCCAGAGACACCTTGATTTCAGTGAGGTAGGAGAGCAGGTAGGGAGTTGGGTCACAATCCAGGTTGCATCAACCAAATTATCTTTTTTTCCCTGTATTTTGCTTACAGCAAGTATAAAGGAATTTCAATACTATTTTATTAGGATATGCAGGAACATCCGGATTAATGGGAAATAACAGGAAACTTTAAAGTTCTGTGTTTACACTTTTAAACACATTTTACATGATTTTCCACCAAATGGTAAACCTCATTCCTCTAAAGCCCTGCTCAAGGTACTAACCTCCTTAAAGGTTTGCTTTACAGTGAAAACCATCAACAAGTAAAGACTACACAGAAATTGGTACAGGTTACTTTAGTTAAGCTGTAGTTGCTTTGCAGAACTCTTCCAATATTACAAATATTTTTAAAACTTAGAGTATATCAGAAAAAAGCTATAACCCATTTGAATTATAACACCTTCTGTCAACATATTGTGTTGCATTTCCATTGGCTTTCACTTTTCACGTGTTTCCCCGTGGTTGTTTCTCCCTTTACCTCAACATTTGTTTCTTATTTAGGACATGATTTTGTGATCAAATTATTGCAAGCTAAGTGTCAATTTACACTCAGGAGTTATTTTTTGGTGGATGCCTGTGTGCAAATACCAACCACAAGTAAATGAGCAGTGTTTTATGAAATTTCTAGTAATACCTAATAAATTAATTAGTTACAGAAAATTTTAGAAATGATCAGTGAAAATGGAAAATACAAATTTATCTGTGACAGACTCAGGTACTATTGGATCATTAGGCTTTACAAAAGTGTTAAAAAGTGGCAGATTGTAGCAAATGTAGAGGTTTCCATTTGTTTGTATCATCTGGTGTTCATAAAATTAGTCATCATTTGCTTCCCCTAGTTTTGCCTTACACAATAGATATAGAGGAATCCACTGGGATAACCATGGAGTTCCAAACCATTGAACTATATTTATTTAGATTACAAAAACAAAAGCAGCAAACCTGACTGATGAACATCACAGACTGAAGGAACAATGCCTTTAGAAACATGCAAATAGATTTCCTTTAATTCTGGAAAGAGGTCTTTGAAATAAACAGGGTGGTAAATTATTTAGACTCTATTTTTTTGGAGATTGAGCTTGCTAATGTTCCAGATGTGAAAGAACAGGAAGTTCTATCATTTCCTCAGAATATGTGTTGTGTAGCCTATTATTATAAAACTATGGATTGATAAAATAAGAAGAAAAAAAAGAAAAAGATTCATTTTCTTATAGGAATATGTTATGGTATTAGTATTATTCATGACACCATCTTTTAAATTTTTTTTTACTTTTTTCTTAGTAACAATTTTTTTCTCATTTTAAGAATCAATACAGAAGTAGAAACCCATTTTTACTGCAAGTGGAATGAGAAACCATTAGGATAGTATTTTCAGAATATAGTTACACTGATAACAACAATGATGACAGTAGTAATAATAATAGACAGTATTATTTAAAAAATTGAAATCTGTGTTGAGTATTAATGATGTCTATTAGTACATATATGGAAATATATTTTCCACAATACTTACCATAAAATCTTCTGTGGCATCACTGATTAGACAGAGTTCTTAATCAGTTTGTGTGATTAGAAAATACGTGCTTGAAAATAGACAAGAATATAATTCAAATTTATATAGGTAACTGTAGAATTTTTTCCAGTCTGATAGCAGCTAAAGCAGAGCAGCTATTCAATCAGAAATCTCCTCATTAATTAATTTTACTGACTAATTTGTGAAGTTTTTCTTGTCCGATACACTGAGCTCTTCAGCGTTGTGCAGTTTTCTTAAATACAGACATTGCGACAGTGAACTCTTTTCCTACCAGTACATATTTCTATGTTTTATGCATGTAAACTTTATGTATTTTTCTCAAGAAAAGTAGTTAGCATGAGAAATTCTGAACGTCATGTTTTTATCGTCCTTTTTAGGGTCCCATTCTGCACTCTGATTCTGGATCTGTCAATAGAAAGACAGCCTTTGCTCCTCGGGGTTGTGCGTGCTAAGCTTGCACAGGTTAGTAGAGAAAGCAGGACAGGTGAATCTCTGCAGGGACAGCACTGTCTCCAGATGTCCATGAGGTACTGAGTATTAACAGTATAATGAAGCAACTCAGTATGAAAAATAGTTGAAAACACTGACATTTGTTGAGTTTTTGCTCTGCAGTTTTTCGCAATCTGGTAATTTTACTAATTCCTTAAATGCTAAAATGTCCTTCAGGAAAGGTAAAACTTTAATCATGAATGAATTCATATATCCTGAAGAGCAGAAGAGGCAAGTCAAGATCTTTAAAGAATATCTTTCATTGGATTGTGTTTTCAAAAATACTACATCCTATTATCAGTCTCTGTTTGGTCTTAAAATATATTCCAAATAAATGTTGACCTAGTGAATAAACGCATTTCTGTGAATGGTTTCCAGATAAAGACATGAGATAGTGTCTCAAACACAGGAATCAAACTAATTCACCAGTAAATCTTACAGAGCAGAGATTCCCCTGGGTCTAGTGAAATTTAAACCTGATCATTATTCAAGATAGTTTATGTAATGTAATCTACTGGACAATACTTAGATTTTGTAAGTGTCATTATTAATGATTACACATGCTACAATTGAAGTTATGTGAATTTTGGACAGTATTGAAGTAATAAGAATTCAAAATCTAATTCAGGTACAAGTTACACAGAGAAAGATGGGCTATAGTCCAGCTTTAGTGCTGAGCTTGCAAGAATGTCATCCTGCAAGCCTGACAGCAGCTATGTGATACCACAAATAAAGCAACTAGGTGGCAAAACATCAAGAATAGGCTTACTAACTCCCATCTGGAGCTATACTCAGCCCTAAATTGCATAGTACCTGAAAAGAATTTGAAGTCTGTAGTCCAGTAAATGTGTGGGCTGTTTTAGTACAGAAACAAAATGTTACTTTTCTCTGCCAGTAGAAGCCCAGGCACTTCAGCCCAGGGCACTTATATAATATAGAGTAACAAAATGCTCGTGCAAACAATGTGGAAAGGGATGTAATAATTCTGTGTTACATTTGAAGAGATCAGAATATTGACTATGAGGATAAATATCACTTAATGATTTAGGATTCTTTCAAGCTGTATACTTGCCTGCAGAAAAATATTGCTTAAAACACTACAATAAGGCAAACACATTCAAATTTGTCTTGAGTTCATTTCAAAGGGACCCGCACATTGTAAGTTTCCAGAAATCCTTCAATTTACTGAGATGTATTTTGAGAAAGCTGCTTCATATAAGCACCTAAAAGACTATCAATAAATTAAGGGGCTATCAATGAAGAGTACATCATAAATTTCTTGGCTTGCAAGAGCTTGCCAATAGTCTACTGAAAGTTGTGCTGCAGAAAGGCACCTGCCAAGAAATGCTGCTTTCTTGTCATGACAGAGAGCAATACAAAAGATGAAGACACGTTTGGACACCTGTCTCAAGTGCCACCTGCAGTCACACTGATCACTCCAAAGACTTCACAAACCTGAAGTTGTTCCCAGTATTGCACATCAGCAGTATGGCTGCATCCATACTTCAACATGCATTGAGTTCTTTGTGTTGTTTCATGAAATGTGAAAGAAACTCGGCCATGGTGACGTAAACCAGGATTAATTTAGGGAAATCAACAAGATCACTCTGAAGTTAGTGCAGCTTTTGGAATAAGCTGCTTCCCCAATGGTCCACTTCTAAGAACAGTCTAAAACCAGGAAACTGTATTCCGCAATCCTGAAAACACCTTGGAGCACAGCAAGGAAATAAATAGCTCCTTTCCATTCCAAGTTGCTGGCTGTGCTTGTATGTTGTGTTTTTGGCTGGGTAACAGCTGTGAAGAAAGGAATACTTTCCAAATGCAAATATTAAAATGCCCTTAAGATGTAGACATTTTTATTGCTCTTTGAGAACAGTGCTATCTAGTTTAGACATTAAAAATTCAACATAAATTATTTAGTTCCCATCTATTAACTGGATTTCTAGTGGTGGTTGGCTTAAACAGAACTGTATATGGCAAGGATATAAGAAAGAAAAGATTTGATGGAAATTAAATGACCTCTAAATATATGGACTTCATAGACTTACATTTAAATATTCTCATTCTTTTTCCAGTCCTTCTCTAAGTGAATTCAGAAACTCATGACTTCAAGGACACACAGGCAAAATCCTTTGCTTTTAGCACATTATCTTGGAAAAGTCTCCATGTCTAAGACATTAAGGCATGTTTTATTACCATAAGTCAGTCTTCTCTACGCTGAATTTTCTCCTTGTTATGAAATTCAATGTTCTGCAAGCACTGAGTCACTACAAATGAGAAAGATCTCTAGTACAATATTTGTTAAACAGACAAAAAAGAAGAAACTATTGAATTTTTAATGGATTATAAATTTATTATCTGTTAGATTTCTAGATATTTTTAAAGAACAATTGAGAAATTACTCATTAACTATTTTGTTCTGATTAGGAATGGACTGAAGTGATCTCTAGAATAATTTCCAAGATAAAATGTGATCTAATGAAGTTGAAAAATATCTGATATTTCTTTTCAGTTCAAACTGCTAATGGAAGCTAGACTGGCTTCCAGATTTTTATCCTTATTTTTGTCCTATTCACTTCATACTATTCTCTACCTCTTCAGCAACTATTGAGCTGCAATTAAAAAAAAAAAACAAACCGAAACCAACTAAACCGAACAACTTTGTCATCAAGAAAAAGTTTGCCTTCCATAATTTAATATAATGCAGAAAAGAAAAAATGAGTATTTTACATTTAGCTTCAGGGATTTAATTTTTATTTTACAGAAAGGAAAGTGAAGATCCAAAATGAAAATCTTTGCTAATTCAGACTGTTAAGAAGACCTAGACTAAGGAGAGCCAGAACGTTCTGTACCTCCATCTAATCTTGGCTTTTAATCTCATGTTAAAATTTGGAAGGAGGTAAGAAAGGAATGTCAGTGTTAGTAATCAAAGCTCCATAGTCTTAACTTTTTTACCTCAGATTTGGTATCTGTGCAATTACATTACCCTACCTAGAAACTGGTGTAACTGTGTGGCTACTTGATACAAATAGTTTGTTAGAGAAACTGTTATAATGTGCCTTTAGAAATTAGGAAGGGATATTAGCACAGATATCTATATTAGCATTTAATCTGAGGCAAGCGGTAAATTACAGAAATTCTAGAAAATTATCACTAGATAATTGACTTTGTGGCTACTTTTAGCTTTCTGTGAAAGTGCACCAGCTATTAGCATTAATGGAGACACTGCCTCTTCACTGACTCCCTTGGCAAGGCTGGAGCATGCCGAGGCTCTCACCCTAGCTGTGATCCATGAAAAATAAGGTCATGTGTTAAGATTCCTCACAGTTTCCAACCTTCTCTTCTAGCATTCCCCAAGCCATTTCTGGGTCTGGATTCCAGTACATGCTCAGGCTCATACTTTTACACAGCACGTGGATGAAGTCAGAGAAATTAATGGCAGACTCACAGTTCAGGCACCAATGTTTCTTTATGAGCCCAGTTTAAGGAACTAGACTTCCCTAAACAATTAATGTAAAGCATGCCTGGGCTGTGTAGGTGCTCCAACACTTATCTTAGACTCAAAAGTTATTTGGATACCTTTAGTGGCATTACAGCAGATGATAGGGCCTCAGTTTATGGTTAAATGAATCAGTTCAGGCCTTTTATCTGTAAGGGCTTGATTTGCTAGAAGTAGTTTGAGCACTCTCAAGTCTGCAAGGGAAGAGGAAAAGGCAGTGGCCATGTTGTTCTGAAGACCTGGGGGAAAGCACTTCCTTGGGAAGTGGAAGATCTGATTCAGTTTCCTCCACATCCTGAGGAAGTGACAGCCCCCTCCCATTTCCCAGTCTTTTCCCTAGGCAGGTATGGGGTCACACTCCATCCTTCCTATTGCAGAAAGGGTACTGATAGTCCAGATGAAGCAAGCATGAACCCAAAGAAAAGGCATGCAAGAGGATTCCCATGTGACTTGCAATGTGTGAGCTGTAGGAAAATTTGGCTTCCCTCTTAGGAGTGAACATGTAAATAGCTTGGGAAATCTCTGATTAGGTGTGAATATTAAAACATCTTGGGAAGTGGGCATTGGAGTCTAAGTTACCTCTAAATGAGTAATGTGTTTTCTAGGCAATGCCACCACGTGTATTTTGGGTGATATGAATGATTCAGTGTGACATCTGCAGTGTGCACTCTTCTGAATACATCATTGTTATCAGTGGGATGAATATGTATGTCCATTTTGGCCCATTTATCAAATTAGCAAAAGCTTTGAATAATGGCCATGATACAAAGACATGAGATGACTAATCAGTTGGAATTGTTTTTGGCAAGGATGTCAAAAGGCATTAAACATTGTTCAGACATAAGAAATGTAATAAGTCTCTGGACTGCCAGTAAAGGGCAGTGCTAAGGCAAGTGAAAAAGAAAACACTTTAATGCTTATTGCAGAAAAGAGGGTGCTGAAAGGTTCATACTTCTCCTAAGTTAATGAGATGAGGGCAACTCATGCTGAAGAAGAGAGAAATAAAGTAGCAAATGGACATAATTTTTGGAGACAATTTATTTGTTGGGATGCTTATTATTTTCTTCATCCTTGTCCTTCTTCCCTCCTGTTCCATCTTCCTCATTGGAGTAGACCAGGAGGTGGTGTGATGTTGTGATTAGTCCAGAATATGGAGCAACTTCAATCTTAAATGCCTGTATGTGCTTATGCATGTGTGCCTGTGAGTATACTCACACACTTGTACAATATTCCATCTGATGCTGACAAAATACCTCCAAAGGAAGGAGTGATGGTATTTCCTCCTTTTGTTCTTGAGGAGGGTAAGACACTTTTTTCCGCACAAAAATGCTCTCCTGTTCCTGATGCAATCACTATCAAAATGTGCTGTCCCACCCAAATGAGAATTGCATCCTACTTTTCTCCTCTGGGGACTGTGAGCTTTAACTTTCAGGGCTTGTCTCCACAAGCACAGTCCTTACTTCCCTCCACCCCCATGCAGGCAAAGAGAGCAGACCATGTGGTCCTGCATCCATTGCATATAACCTGTGCATCACCCACAGTCAACTGTTTATCTTGAAAAACCAGGGTACCTCTTAAATTGGATGGAACCTCAAGATGTGTTGGGGGAAAAGTCTGTAACTTTAAAATTATGCATAATAAATAATAAAAACTTAACTCTGAAATTCAGTGTTGTTTGGTAATGTCAGTCTGGACTATCTGTTATCTTGGAGCTTATGTCTCCAGGGACCACAGTGGTAGGTGCTGAGCCTGGGGCTCTTTCTGACTCAGACAGGCACAGGGCCAGGAAAAATGGCAGTTCCCAGCCCTTATTAATGAGTGCACGGGGAGATCTTTCTGTTTACAGGATCAAAGACCAGCTGACACTTGCTCTGGCACTAAGAAGGTTATAAATAAGGATCCTGCTTTTGTGAGCTCCTGAGCACCTTTAAATCTCTTTGACCTTGATGAAGAGGAAGAAGAAACTGTAAATATAACTTGCTGAAGATTCTCTGTGAAGTCCTCACATTCATATGGGACAGCAGCTAGAAATGCAGGAATCTGAGCATCTCCAAGATTCCACAACATCAGGACTCTTACAATAAGACACTTTTTTTCTGAAACCAGCATTTTTTTTTTTTTTAAATACAAAGTTATGGGTTTTTAAATGACCATTGGAAGAAGTGACCTTGTGATATGGGTGAAGTTGTATTGAATACTTTAGATGATGAATGATGATATATTGTATCCTATTGCATAGTTCCTGAAGAGGCATAGTTTGTCTACAGGAAAGATATTAGCTTGGATATTTGTTACCATTTCCTTTTCATATTATAAAAGTAAAAAATATGCAGATTGGATGTTCATGGTTCACCTAAAAAGATGTGCTTTGTTTTCTGTTATTAATTCATTAAATGCTATGGATATTATTGACAAAAAAAAATTCCTTGTCCATGGCTGAACTTTATGCAGTTTTCTGCTTTCCTGATTTGTGGCAGAAAACAAAACAAAAGCCTTATCTGGGTTTTTACCAATAGGGTAGTATATCATACTTAGGTAACTTGGTGTATTTGCATCTTTAGTTTATTGAGTCTTCTATTTACTTTTCAATTGTTTGGCACTGATTCTTAACATTTTAATTATTAATAACCTAATAAAATATTTTTTATTGGAAATGCCCTGAAAACAACAGACTGAACAGAGAAGTAAATAATGCCTGAGTCTTCAGTTCCCTCTTCTTTTGACGTCTGCCTTCTGCAAATTAATTATTTGCATATAAATACCTTTAAACTGCAGCTGTAAGATTTTTTGTAATCTATTCTGGAGAGCTGTTGGTATGAGCACTTGTGACCATACCAAGCAATGCCAGAAATCTAAATCACTCTTTGTATTATTTTACAGGCCCAAAAGCAGAGATAACTAAATTCTGGAGATCCACTGTATTATTAGATAGTAACATCATCTAGATAGAGTGATTTAATGTGTGGCTTTGCTTTGGCAAAGTAAAGAGAAAGTATTGTAAGAACTAAGATTAAATGATTATGCATTTCATAAAAATGCCGTTCAACTTAATTTTTTACAGAAAGAATATTTGTTACAAAATGAAGTGAGATTTTTGAAATTGTCAACCCTCTTTTTACCAGCAGCAGCTCAGCAACTTTTTTACTCACCTATCCTGTGATTCTTTTGCCTTTTTCTCTCACCTCTGCTTACTTCCTCCTCCCTTCCCCTGCCTTTGGAGTGTCTGTCTCCTTTGCTTCTGCTCTGCTCCTGAAGCCCCTGCATTCAAAGTACTATTGCTGCATGGGAAAAAATGCTCTTCACTAGGACAGCTTACCTGGTAAGTGGGGAGTAGTAGCACCCTAATTCTAAAGAAGGGACATGCAAGCACAGAGCTGCCATTTGGGAGCCGTACAAGAAGTCTAAAGCACTGTATGGACCTGGACTGACATCTATAAACACCAGCTAGATTTTGTGTCCCTTCATCTCTCCTCCCACTGTCTAAGAAAATGATCTAAGAAAAAGCAATCATTATATAGGCAAAGTCTCTGGGAAATTTTGGTTACATCAGGGTATTTGGAAAACTCTATGGCAAATGTCTTTGTGGCTAAGAGCCTGTAAGCAAGTTTGCAGATTAAAAATAACATTCTTTCAGGTTCAGCTCCTAAACAGATCAAATTATCTTAATATCTGCCTTATAAATGTTTATACTGACAAAAATCTGTAAAGTAAAGTTTGAATTGTAAATTCACCTGTATTAAATGTTGACCTCCTGGAAAGACACTAAAATACGCTTTCATAAGTGAACTTTGTTTATAGTGGTGGAGTGCATAACTTGGAGGATATTCAAATGAAATTGTTTTGGAAGAGCTTTTTGCTTCCTTAGTTTTCTGAGCAAAACTTGCAGCAAAACTGTGCAGTCAAATATAAATGCATGTTTCAGAGGGAACAGTTTATAATAGCTTCGTTCTGATGCAAATTTATACCAGCTTTGCACTGGTGTAACTACTGGCTCCAGATGGGCAGCAAGGGAAGAGCACAGTCAGTCCCTGGGGAGTTGAAACAGGGAGAAAAAAGTGATCCTGCTGTATGTAATAGCGTATATGTTTAATAAGGCATTTATATAATGCTCTGTGTGTGTTTATGTATATATGTGATGTATGTAGAGACATCCTATACCCATCCAGCTGAAGCACTGTGCATTTATCTTGTGTGGAAGCTCTCTTCTGGCAGCTTGGCCCCAGGCTGAGATTAGGGGAGCTGCTGGCAGTGGGCTCAGGAGGGTTTATTCCCTTTTTTCCCCTCTCTGGCTCTGGCAGGCTGGGCTCGCTGCTCCTGGTCCCGGGGCCACACGGCCAGTGCTCCAGCAGGACCCCATGAGCCAAACCCCCCGATCTGCACCACAGCTCCTGCTGCCTCCTGGTTGCCCTCCTCGGGGGCAGCTGCCCCTGCCAGGCCCAGACTTGTAAGGAATTAAAGCAATTTTCTGCTCTTGAGCCAAATCCGTGCCAGCCAGGCTGAGGGAGCTTGCCACGGCTGCTTTTCAAACATCTCTAATATTTTAATCTGTGCATAATAGTTCACGTTACTCCAAAATCAATCTTATTTCCCATCCGTTCTCACAGCACTCCCATCTGCTCCGGGCTGAATTAATGTTCTGTTTACCTTCTAGTCCAGATTGTTAACAGCATGACCCTGGTCCATGAAGTTCAGTGGCTTTTATTAGGTTTAAATCGGTCCCTTAATAGGGCTGCTTGTTCCTATTAAAGCCTGGCAGATCGACTTCATTTTTTTCCTTATATCCAAAGAAGAAAAATCAGAAACCCCAGTTACCTCCAGCATAGTTGCATTTCAGTTCAATACAGGTTGCTTTTATTTCTGGGATTTCCACTAGGTTTTTCTGTCATAACCCTTGGCTCAAGCAACAGTTCTTTTTTTTGTTCTTTTTTATCTTTTTCTTTTTCTTTTTTTTTTTTTTTTTTTCCTGGAAAGGGTAAACAAACTGCTTTTCCCCTCTCCAAGTCTTTTATACAGATCATAATTTCTTACAAACCTTATAAATGTGAATGTCAGAGGACCTGAATTGTTCCCACTTACTGGAATGAAGCTGCTAATCTCCTCCTGCATCTGATTTATAGGTAAATGGAAAGGAGGTGGCTTGTAGGGAGGCCAAATAGGAATCCCTTCTGTTATAGGAAGCCACAGCTATGAGTCATTCTAAATGAAAAGCTGAGTAAAAACATCAACATCCCTAAAATGTGTTTTGGAAAAAAAATCCATGCAAGAGAAAATTAACCTGATGATTCTAAGCACATATTATGGAGGGGTTTCCTTATTTTTTTTTCCTTTTCTTTTTTTAAATTTTTTATTTTCCCTGGATTTTCATTCCCTTTGCTTGAGGTAATAACAGTGCTTTATGACAGAAAGTAGTTTTAAATTGTACCCAGAGCCAACTCTTTGAAGTTTAACAGCAGAGCAGAGATGAGTGAAGCTTTCATGTACTGCACACTCAGGATCACTGACATGAGCAAACACTGCAGAATGAAGGTGATAAGCAGAATAGGAGCATTACAGAGCTGCTGTGAAGTTTATAGCTTTATTAAGATGCCAACTCTTACACAAAAAAGCCCAACTGCAATTCTCAGTGCCTTTTAAATATTTATGCCTCTGAGCTCTCTCCATAGGTAATTCTATTTACAGTCTCAAACTACTCTTCTCCTGGGTTCCTCACCCCTATTTATCATTATATTTTCCTTTTTTGTGGTTTTTTTAAAATCTTTTTTCTACTTTTTGTTGTGGCTACTGAGAGAGCCTGGTCACTGTGGTGTTCCCCTGCAAGGACAGCAGCAACTGTGGTTTTACCATTCTGTGTCCCTCTGTTTTGTAGCTGACTGTTCCATATCTCCTCCCACAGGTTTCTGTTTACTGGGTTTATTTTACTTGAGTTTCTGTTTGTTTGTCTCATTGGCCTGGAACCTTTTCCAACACAAGGGGTTTGGGGACAGCATTTCATCTGTAGTAAAGTATAGCCATTACACATTTTCTGTTCTTTTAGCAGAGTGTGGCCTGACCTCGAGCAATGCACAGACTGCAGAGAAGAATGGAAATTCAGCTTAAAACCAAAACTGAAAAATAGCAGGGGAATTCTCATCTACATGGAAATAAGCAGCAGGCTCCATGAAGCTGTGTGGCTTATGGCAGCAATCTGCACCAGCAGCAACTCCTTCTCCACATAAAAGACAGAATATGAAGTAAAGCCACCAAACCTCTGCCTGGGATTTTAGTGCTCATGTAGGTATTATGTACCTATTTCCTAATTTTGTAATAATTTCCTTCTACCATTTTTTAATAGTTGCTTCTTATTCTTCATATTTGACATTATATAAAATTGTCATTTTTGTTTAATGCAATATGCAACCAGGAAAAATCTTATCATCTTTATAATGAATAAGAAGTGGCTCCTATAAATGTGTAAATTGCAATTTTCCAGTTCCCTGCAGACTTTGCATGTTATGCAGGAGGAGTGTGACCTTTCCAGTCATTCAATCAATGTCACCTGAGTTCCATAAATTTGTGTAAGTAATCATCACTTGGAGGCAGTATCAAAACCAAACAAAATCCCCCAAATATATAATCTTTTTTTTTTCCCAAGTTAATTATGTGTCATTCATCTGATCATTTATTTGGTTTATAATATCTTAACCAATACATAACCTGAAGCAGTATCCCTCTGGCTGAGGAAAATAAGGGATCAAATAAAAAATTGCAAATCTAACAAAAGTTTCCTATGTGTTACTGCCACTGTCATTTAAATTTGTTCTAGGTACACTTAGTGTTTAAACATCCTTCCTAATTTGATTATCAGCAAGACAAAATGTGGAGTTATTTACCTGCCTTTGTATGCTATATAGGTTTGTTTTGGCAACATTTCACAGAAGGTATATATTTAAAAACATTAATAACTGTTGTCCAGTGTCTTAATGAACAAAGACTAGATAAATCTAGCAGGTTTAATCTACTTTCCACTTGAATCACAGCTGTAAGAGGAGGCAAACTCAGGACTTTGGCCAAAATTTACTTTAATCTGAAGTGGCCAGCAAGCAAACCCTGAAGGTGAGGAATCCAGCCTCATGGTGACAATTAACATGCCCTTACAAAACCCAGAGGTGTGGTTTGAAATTCTTGTACCCTAGCTGGAAACCTTCCTCTTGGCACTTCTCCTTCTTGAACAGCAGTATTGTTAATTTGATCTCAGTCTATTTTTCAGAAGTCCAGTTTAGATGCAATCCTGCAAAATATTTGGGACTTCTACTACTTTAAATTGTTCAAAGAAGCCATGGAATGAAGTTTAGGTCCTTGCAGTAGCTGTTGGTTTATGGTGATGTCAGTAGAGTTGCTTCAGGAGCCAAATAAAGTTTGTGGCAGTTGGCAATTTTGATGTTGTTCTGACTTCTTGGTTAGTATGCTGCTCATGCCTGCTAATAATTGAAATATTTTTTCTCTTGTTTTTTTTTCTGTGAGATTAAAGATTGCTTTAGGGTCTCAAGTAACAGCAGTTTGCTAAATGTTCTGTTTGTTAAATGTTCTTATCTGGATATTTGGACTATGTTCAGACTGTTCCTAAATCCTTTCTTTGGTCATCATTTCTGCTTTGGTTTGGTACTCTCAGTAAGTGATCTGAAATGACACTTTGTCACTCGTTCTGTGGCTGAACAGTAGCTCTGCCCCAAACAGAAGGAAGGTGTAGCTGGTCACCTGTGGGTCTTCTGCTCCAGATTTGCAGAGCGAGCACTCAGTGTCATTGGCCAGATCACCTGCACAGAAATGTTGGGTGAGAATGAAGAAATCTTGCCTGTCTTCAGATTGTCCTATCTGTATTCCTGCAGTGGCAGTTGCTCTCATAGGACAGACATTTTTAGTTAGATCTACTGTCTTGTATAATATGTCAAATCAATGCAGTCATATGTAAGACAGGATGTCTACTAAATGCAGCTTTTTCTCATGCTCTATGATAGGTTTTCTGGATCCAAATCCAACTGAAATGGCTGATCATTTGTACTACTTGAAGGCCTGTAACTTTAGAGGTGGAAAGACAACATGCACTAATTACTTTAGAAAACAGAGGAGGGACACAAAGATGATCCGAGGGCCTGGAGCACCTTCCCCATGAAGAGCTGGGGTTGTTCAGCCTGGAAAATAAAAGGCTTCAGGGAGACCTCATGTGGCTTTCCAGGACCTAAAAGGGACTTATAAGAAAGAGGGAGAGAGAGTTTTTATATGGGCAGACAGTGACAGGACAAGGGGGAGTGGTTTAAAACTGAAAAAGGGCAGGTTTAGGTTAGATGTGAGGAGGAAATTCTTTACTCAGAGGGTGATGAGACAGAAACAGGTTAACCAGAGAAGTTATGGATGCCCCATCCCCGGAAATGTTCAAGGCCAGTTTGGATGGGATCCTGAGCTATCTGATCTAGTAAATGGCATCCCTGCCAATGGCAGGTGGTTTGGAACCCAATTATCTTTAATGCCCTTCCCATCCCAAACCATTCTATAATACCATGATTCTTACTTCTGCCTATTATTTTCAATTTCAGGAAATCTATCTTTCAGCTAGTATCCCCAAGAAAAGAGTGAAAAAGGATATAAAAAATAGATTTCTATTGTTGTCAAAAATTGTCAATATTTTCACTAATTTTCAATTTCCACTAACATTTTGAGTCTCATAAAGGTGAATTTCTTTCTTCTCTTCTGTTGTTTAAGTCAAGAGAGTTTGCTAATTCCCAGCTTTCCAACACAGCTCCAAACATTTCAGCTTTTTCCTCTCTATCTGCAGTACATGTGGCAGTTTAAGCATCTCTTCATGAGCTGCTGGTAAAAATTCTGTTGAGCCTGGTAAGACTGCTAGAAAATGAGTGTGTAGGTAAAATCTGTGTTAGGACAAAAAGAGCTAGGAGCCTCCTCCTGGAGAGAAGTCTTCCTGCACTTGCACAGCCAGCCCAGACACATCAATGAGGCCTTTCCAAGTTCTCTGGCTGGATTCCTCCTGGTGCCCCAGGCTGGGTGACACAGTTTGCAAAGACTCCTCTCTTTTGCTCTCACATTTTCAATTGCATGCACTTCAGCCTGACCACAAATGCAGCAGATCTGTTCTATCAGGAGTAAAGCAGTGGCCCAGAAAATGCCACACGGAAGCAGCTGTAACAACATCAGTGGTGGTGTCCCAGGAGGGAAGGACAAGTTTTGCAGCAGGAGGTGAGTCATATGCTTTTTGCTTCAAAGTACTCGTTTGAGAATATTGCCCACAGATTCTGCTGCTGAATTTACTTCCTTCCTACTTCACAGTAAAATGTAATAGTAAGGTATTCCCTAAACTCTTTGGGATTTTAATTAAGGGGTTTGCCTTATTAAAGTAGAATAAATAAAATGTTACAACTATTTGTTCCAGTAAGATATTGCTTTCCAGATGGGAGGCTCTCTGTTTAGTCCATAGCTTTAAAATCTCTCCTTGGGTAGAGAGATGCTATGTGTAAGTGCTGTGTTTTAACTTACTTTCCTTATTATCAGAGACTAGCAATACCATTTAAAAAGGAGACTTCAGAAAGTTCCACTGCAAAAATGTCAATAGCAGCTCACTCTTCCAGTGCCTCTGCAGAGCCCATGCAGAACACACAGCTGCTGCACATCTCCAGCTGCTGCCCTCTGTGTACCACAGCAGATTTTTGTGTTTTCTCTTGACCAACTTCTTGGAAAGGTCCTTTCAGGTATTTTTGCCATCAATGAACATAAATTTTAAAGGAATCAGCAGGAATAGTATCAGACAAATTATTTGGAGCAGAGAAGGGAGAAATTTCTCAGCTGAAGAATGGCTGGTAGCTGCCAGATTTCACAACAAGCTTTCAGAAGGAGTACCTTTATCAGAAAGGGGTATATAATCATGCATACTAACTGCTGAAAAAATAGATGATTTCATTATACAGCAGTGTAAATCAGAAGTTTTTCTGGAGGAGTCAGTGTCCCAGATTCAATAGCAGAATGCTAGTGATTAACATTACTATGAAGCAGACTAAAAGTAAAAAAAGTAAAACACAAACTCTGTGGAGAGTCTTAATGTACTGAGTGCTGGTCACACCTTACATCTTAATATTTTGACTTATTGCCATTTATAGCATTGATTGCTGTAAAACTACCATTTTCTCACAAAAGAAATTAAAAACACCTATTATATATGGCTCTTTGCTCTCTACCAGCTCATCCAAAATGTCTGCCAAATGAGGAGGAGGAAATGTTGCATTTCGTTTTAAGTTGAATAAGCAAATTTTAAAAAGTTAAGATAATAGAGGAGAATTTTCTGAATGTGGATCAGGTATATCAGTGTTATTTAGCCCAGTAATGAGTAAGGGCAGAATTAACTGCATTTCATAACTTGTGTATGTATCTATGTGTATGTGTATCCATGAACACAGATCCTCTGTTGCAATTTTGAGAAATACATGGAATTCCTTCCTGCTTTAAAATTAATGGTGTCTGTGACACATTTCTTTTCAAAGTACAGTATTACTCAAGGGTAATGTTTTGCTTTTGCTAAATGTGTGTGCACTTGCTTGCAACACGATCCCTGCCATTAGTAGTGGCTGGAGGCTCCATCTGTAGGAGCAGTGTGCCTGGATACCACTCTTCACTTTAACCACTTGCTTATAAACACTCCAATGGCAGCAGAGGGGGATTTGGTTATTTCTTTTCCATTAAAGAGCTCAGAATTTCTGGTTTCTCACTTTGCTTTAGTTATATAAAAAATAGAGTTATTGAAGTTTCCAAGCAGTATTATCAGAGACAGAAATATCTGTCTATCTGATAGCACAGGGGTTTACATGCCTTACTCAGAGAATCATAGAATCATACACACATGGAATTGTGGAATAATAGAATGGCATGAGTTGAAAGGAACCTTACAGATCATCTAGCTACCCTCTGCCATGGGCAGGGACACCTTCCACTAGACGAGGTTGCTCACAGCTCCATCTAGCCTGGCCTTGAACATTGCAGGAATACTGCATCCACAACTTCTCTGGGCGAATTGTTCCAGTGTCTCACCACCCTCTCAGTAATAATTTATTCTCAATATCTAATCTAAACCTCCCCTCTTTCAGCTTTAAGCCATTCTCCCCTGTCCTATCCCTGCATGCCCTTGCAGAAAGCCCCTCTCCATCTCTCTTGCAGGATCTATTTAGGGACTGACAGTCCACTCTGAGGTCTCACTGAAGTCTTCTCTGCTCAAGGATGAGCAGCTCCAACTCTCTCAGCCCATCTTCATAGGAGAGGAGTTCCTATCCTAGAGACATTCGATAATCTTTGTGTCCCTCCTGTGAGCTCGTTCCAACAGGTCCATGTCCTTCTTGTGTTGAGGGCCCCAGAGCTGGATGCAGTATTGCAGGTGAAATATCTCTAGCACCAGACCAGGTCTAACATATATTTTTTGCATTTAAAGCTTACAGAAAGTTTCCTGCATTATTTTGGTTTTCTTGCACTTTTAATAATTCTGAAATGCTTCTCCTGAGACTGTCCCTAGCTGGCTGGTTGGCTGAGAGTGGTCCTGGCACTGGAAAGATGCAGTTGAGATAAGCAGACTGGGAGGGTTTGGAGAAAGCCTTCCCAAGACAACTGAGCTCTGGCAGAAGGCTGCCTCTCCAAACTGCTTTCCCAGGCATTTTGCAGGGTGCTAGATGGGCAACTAGGGACTGAAGGCACATTCAGGTTTTACTTTAACTCCCTTTATCAGCATGGGCAAAAATAATACACTGGTTTAGTGATAGCAGTAAGTAAAGGAAGATACTGCTGCAACTGAAGCTCTCATTTCTTTGGAGTGCACTATAAATCATGAGTAATCCTTAGGACTGAATTCCATGTGGATGAATAAAAAGCCTTCATTTGCTATCCAAGCTTCATAGCAGTCTGGGGCTTCAAAACCGTTAGTTGCAAAATGGGTTGCAAGTAAATGGAAGGTTTTGTGCTTCATTTTTGTGCCAAAACCACAAGAAGCCTATCTAGTTTTATTATTGAATTGGAAGATAAAAGAAAAATTAGAAGGCTTTATCTTAGTTTTTATAACAAAAATCACTCAATCATTTGGGCCAGTTATACTGATATGCTCTACAATGATTGGCATGTGTCACTGTATGGAGCAAAAAGATGAAGCAGATAAAGATTTTTAATTTTCCTTCTCAGTACTGAGGAAGCATGAAAAAAATTAGACCCAGACTACAGATGGTGAAGAACCTTATGTCATGGTTTTGTGTGTATTTACATATAGCATGCTGCATGTATCAAGCACAACTAAACAGCCAAGGGAATGCTATTATATATCTTAAGTTGTCCATCTTTAAACATGCATTTCTGAAAAAATGTACCACAAGAAGAGGCAGAACATACAGCAGATGCTCTTGAATGCTATATTATATTTTTCATCAAGTCACGCAAACTGTGGGTTATAGACAATTGTGTTCACTAAATTAAGGAAATTCTTCTAATCTGGCAAATATAATCAATAATTTGCTGTTTTACCCTCCCTTTACTTCAACACTTCTTTCCTCTTAAACAGGAAACAGGAACTCAAGTGGGCTACACCCCCGTGTTTTCAGCATACCCTGGTGACTGTACAGTTCCACCTGAGCTGGGGGCACTGATGTGGCCATGCTGCCATGCACAGCTCACAGATACCACCCTCTATTGCCCCACACTGTTTAGCACCAGTTTCTACAATCCTCTTTACTTAAAGGTCTTAAAGGTCTTTTCCAACCCAAATAATTCTTTGATTCTGTGACTATGAATTGCTGTTATTGCTACTTAAGGGAAAAGGAAAGAGAATAACGCAAGACTAAGTCAGGGAACATTTTACCAGCTTATAAAGGATGAGCTATCTGACAAATAGTTTACAGGCTGCCTAAACTGTCCTAGATTACTGTTCCTCAGTTTTAATCAGTTTGAAGTGTTTACACAATGCAGGTCACCAGATTGAATCAGATTCAGCCATTAGGCTTGGATCCCAGTCTGGAACATTTTGAGAAGAAGATATTGGTGGACTTTTAAAATCCTGTCTCTCAGACAGCCTTTAACAACAAGATAAATATTCTGTTCTACATTTTTTACATTTAGATCATATCTGGTGTTAGAAAGAGCCAATTTTAAAGAACCACTTGGTTTTCACACATGACACTTCATCAGTCATATTCCTTGCTCTCACAGCTTGCCTTCTAAAGGCTCATCTTAACATATGTATCTCCCATGGGTCTCTCACATACCCAAATAGACCACTTACAAAGGGAAGAGGAAGGCACATCCAAGAACAAGCAATGCTAAAGGTCAGTGCTTTTCCATGCCTCGATTCAGAAAATTGTAATTTAGAAATTCTTCAGATTCTGCAGTCTCCCATTTGAACTTTCTAAAGGAAACTTCAAGGAAATAAGATTTGGCACTAATAGTAACATCAGACTGGTGGGCTGACATATGGGCTTCCCACTCACTTTCTCATCAGTCATCTCAGATGTCATGGGACCTGGTGACAAGGGGATCAGTAAAAGAGCTGCTCGGGGGCTGAGCAGGGCTGCTAACAATTCTTCGTTTAGTGACAGAGAAGATGAGAATTTATGATTCCTTTTTCTTAAGAGATATCATTTATATCTTGGGAAGATCTAGAACAGTGAACCAGAAATGATCTTTTGTGAAAAGTAATTTTCTTATATCGTGATGCCCTCAGATGGCTGGCAACTGAGAATTTCCCTTGTGACTGTCACCGCAAGGCCAATGGCAAGCCAGCTTAGGATTTTGGTCAAGGGAATGAGGAGGACCCAGGTCATCTTGGCTTTATTTTCAGGCCACACTGCTACAGCAGCTCACAGACATTCTTCCTGCTGTGCTCTGAGACCAACAGTAGCTGTATGGAATGAATATGGTTAGTCCATAGTCCAGTTTCTCTAACAAGCACAAGACAACAAGGCTTGTCTGACTCATTAACAACATGTTACACTTTGCAGCCTTTCTGAAAAAGGCACAATGTTCTTACAGATCTTTCACTGTGAATGAATATCATCAGGGACTTGGAGAGGGTAACTACTTTCACCCATATATTTGCATTAACATGAAACAGTCTTGTCTATAAACTTATAAACCCCTAGACCGAAAATTAAGAATATGGTACAGTGAAGTTTGCCAAGCACCCTTTCAGTTGCTTTCTTCTTTGTTTTGGTTGAGTGTTATTTTTGTGGGCACAGATACATTGGATAATATTCTCTGAATTCTGTACTTCCCTTGAGGCTTTTGCTCTGTGAGCAGGTGTGGTAGTTTGGGATCTGAACTGAGCTAAAAAGCCACATTTGTTTCTCTTCTCGTGTCATCACTAATGGAGAGAAACTCATTTAGAGTGCTAGACCTGGAATCTCAAAACCTGCAGTTTTGGTCGGCCTTGGTACTTCCATTCTTGTGGGACTGTTGTGTTTATAAGTCTACAAACACTCCAACATCAGCCTCTTCCTGCTGCTGCACAGTGTATGCTCCCAGTATCTTCACAGTTACTGGGTACTGAGAGTTTGCTGCCACAGACATTTCTAACGAACATGATGAAGGACATGAATGCAGCAGCTTTGCCTCTGAGGCACTGGCAGAAGTGGGGCAAACAGATGCTAGGCTTCCCTTGTACTGTGCTAGTAGGAGCTAGGCAGCTCCAGGGGGGTGGGGAAGGAATGTCCCTTGTCATTCCCAAGGGACACAGGAGGGACAGAGACACCTGAGCCCCTCTTGCAGATTACTGGATATGAATATCAGGGCAAGTGACATGATGGAGGCCTGAAGGCTTGATTCTCCTGGCAGAAGCAGGATATTGGCATCAGCTGAGGGTGCAGAACAGGACATTGCAGCCCCAGGAGTGGGCAGGTGCCCAATCCTTAAGTGAGGAGGAAGCTTCTCCTTGTGCTGCTGCATCTGCTGCAGATTGATGGAAGACCTGCTGTTCTTCAGTGAGGGACTTCAAGGAAAGTGTGCAGAGTCTTGTTATAAAAGCTCATTGAAAGGGCTGGGGATTTAGCCTGGTGTGAAGCTGAGCAGTTGAATTGTTTATGGCTAAAATGGGACTGATAATGCAGCTGCAAGTTTTCCATGCAAGGCCAAATAATGTCCACCTTAGAAATCCTGGACCTGCAGTGTGCAGCAGGGTTTATAGCCTTTGAGATATGGAAATTAATTGCAAACAGGATTTGCAATTCTTTTGGGGTGGAGAGACACTCTTGTGTCAAAATTTTCACTTGCAAATATTTTAAAATGTCTCACACCACAGAAGAACTAAATCTGATTTTTCCAGACATATAATGACTTATACTAATTAAAGAACACTGCTCATATCTGGGCCCAATAAAAGTAAGTGAACAAAGAAAATAGACATGCAAATAAAAAAAGAGATCTGATATGGCATGGTGTAAAGTTAAATCCAAATAAGGCTATGATTGAGCTCTTCATAGTGCTTCATTGACAATAAAAAATGTATTTAAGGCAGTAAATGTACAACAGCTGGCAAATATCACGTGCCAAGTCTTATTTTAGATTAACAAGAGAAAACTGAGGCTTATTAAACTGCTGCAGCGATTCCCAGAATAGCCAGTTGGATTTTTAGAGCTTCTTTCTGGTGCTACTAAATTAGTACATTAGTACTTTAGGGAACCTGTCATCTTGAAAATGAAAGAATACACAAAAATTGTTGGATTGATGGAAACAAAGCAAAAATAAACCCAAGAAAGGCAAACAGCCCATCCCAGCCTCAGTTCACTTAAAATGACTGAGAAGCAGGCAGGAAGGCAATTCATTATTTAGCTCATCATCCTTGCACAGACAGGAGAGTGTGACAGCCAGTTTAATAGCCTCTGAAAGGTTTTAATAAAATTTCTGTTTTTAAATGCTATTTACCATCTGCTTGCAATGGCATGCATTTTAGAAAAGTTAATTACAGATTTTTAAAGCCATGTAAATGTTATAATACATATTTTTAGTTTCAATTTTGTACAGAACAACCAGATGAAAACAAACCCTGCAGAGAAAACAGAAAAATTCTTATTCCTCAGGATTTTACTATTTTCTTTTTGTTTGTCTTTTTTGCTAATAGAAATATTAAAATAATTCAAGTTACAGCTGTGTCCTCAGTCACTACCAGCTGAATGGAAACAATTTTTTAAAAAATTAATTTAAATTTTTGCTGAGATGAGTAGTGTAGCTCAGCCTGCAAAGTGACTGAAGGGGTGGACCACGGGGTCACAGAATCACAGAATATTCTGAGTTGAGAGACACCCACAAGGATCATTGAGTCCAACTCTTGACTTTGCTCAGGACAGTCACAAGAGTCACACCACGAGCCTGATGATAATATGATGATAATGCCAAATGTGTCAAGCAGTGGAGAAGTCCTTGTAAGATTTGTAATCAGGTTTGATTGTCTACAACCTCATTGAAGTCTAAATGAAGGTGCTGCATGTAGGTGTAAAGAAGTTCCTGATTTTTCCATGCAGTAATTGTCCTGCAGCTAAGGGAAGCTCAGCAGGTGAAATCTCCAGGGTGCTGGATCTGCAGGTGTCGAGCAGTCAGGCTGTGTGGTCACTCGGGGTGGTTTGGCTTGCCATGATGCAGAGAGGTGGTGGCTGAGGAGCTCCCCTGGTCCCCTTGGTAGCTGGTGCTACCAGGACACTTGCCTGTTCCATGCCTGGCTTCTGGCCTGAGGTCTGACCTTCCTCTTGAGGGGTTTCTTGCTCTTGCCTGCGGGTTTTTGTACGGGTTCATCCCTCTAAACTTTATGGTTGTGCTCTGCAATTGTGATTTAATTTTGCAATGAGTGAGCAGCAATGCTGGAGAATTTTCCTGAAGCAACACTGACCTTGAAATTCTCCATCTCTTAACCTGTCAGAGCTGGATTTTACCCACCTCCTTTTGGCATGAATATTGCTTGCAATTCAAAGAGATTTTAGGTAGCAATATATGATTATAAAGTCTGGGTATGTTTGGTTTTCTTTCCGATCTGAATGCACAGATACACACACAATACTGAACTGGGGCATGTCCCTAAGATGTTTTAAAAAGTGCTTGTAGCATGGACTATGTGTTTTCAGATATAAATACAAACATATGACATGAACATTATTTTACTTTTTCTTGTTATTTATTTCTTTTTTTTTCAGCTTTACAAAGCAATAAACCCCTAACTGTAGAAACATGGGCAGGAAATATAAAAATAAGATTCAGTCTGAAGAAGAGTGGGCTGATGCATCAGATGAAAAAATAATTCAAAACATATATATTCAAGAAGAAAAAGAAAAGATAATTGAAAAGCAGTAATATAGAAGAGACCTAAGGGTAGCATTAGACAGGAAATTACAAAGCCATTTCAAATGCAATGTAATCATTATTTACATGAAATAATAATAACAATAATAATAATCTTTTATCTATCTGACTGAAGATCTCAAAATGATTCATGGGCTTCATACATTGCAATCATTTTTTCCCATCGCTGTGAAACATTCATCTTCAAGATGCTTTTTCTTATATTTCATATTTTTACTCCCCTTAAAATGCATATGATCATTTGTAATTATATTTTGCTACTTGGGTTTCTGCTGCAGCAAAAGCAGGCTTTTGGTTTTGCTACTTGGGTTTTTGCTGGGGGTCATGGGAGGACTGAATTTTGTTGAAGCTGTGTTTGTGTGTTCAGAGGAGCTGCTGGTGGGAATCACCCTTCCAGGGACCTCCCAGTTTCCTTTTAAAGCTGCCTTGGTTTTGCAGAAAGCATTCAGCTGGAGCTTTCCCTAGAAGCTCAGTGTCTTGTTCCTGTACACAGCTGTTCAGGGAGCCCTGAGAGAGAGGAGGTTTTCATTGGTAGAGATTTTCAAGCAAATACGGGGCTGGTTTGGAGAGAAAATGGCTTGTGCCAGGGTTAAACACCATGGGTTTACACTCGACAAACAGACAAGCTTTGAGCAATTTCATAGCACCTGGGTGATTCATGAATAGGACTCATTAATTAAAAGCTTAACAAAGAACCCATTATTATGAATTTTTTTTTAAAGAAAGCACTCCAATTTGTCATTTTTGGGGGTGGTGAACTCTTGCTGGGTGTGCTTATTCTTAATTCAATAATCATAGAGCCCCATTTGCCTATGTGGATATCAAAATCAACCATTCAGAAAACAGCACCAGGGTTAGAGGAATAGTTACTGTAGCTATTCTCTGCTGCTTCCTGGGATTTCAGTTAAGGTATAAGAACACTTTTAAATGCCTTCATTTTCTACAGACATTAATTTTATCCATAATATTCAAATAATATCCTGTTATCCTTCTCATAAGCACTCTATGATTTTATCAACTAGCCTGATTTAGCTTAAATGCATGAAAATGTATTACAGAACACACATGCAGAAATAAAACCCACTCACTTTCTCATATGATTTTTTCCAGGATTCTTTATAAGCAGAGATACTTGCTAAGAACAAGACAGAAAATAGGACTCTTGAGGAAACACCCAATGTTCAAAGACAACAGCTGCATGCACACCACTGCAACATAGAGTAGAGGCTGTCAAATGGTTTATTCTGAGGGAAATTATTGTTCTGTTTATCTGGAAAAAATGTAAGGAGAAAGAATTTCAAATACATTTGTGAGTAACTCATCGTTCCTCTGCTGGTATGTACCTCTGTGTGTACCTACGTACTACTTTCCGTTTATGTAATGGGGATTTTCCAGAGGAAGGTATTCACCACTGAAGCATTTGGATCCTGCAAGTGCAAGCTTTGGGTTTAGAAGCTGGAGAGAGTCCAGATGCTTCCAACTTTTGTCAATTTCTGCTCTCTGAATTGCTTTGAATGCCTACTGCAGCTCCTACAGTTCACACATTGCCATTCTTGCAGTTTAGCAAAGGAAAAGGATGTAATCTTGACACTATTCTGCTGCGCTTGCTTTGGAAGACACAAAGAGTTGGAAAAGTTCTGTGTTGCATGTTGAACTAATAATGCCTGTAAGGCTTTTTGTGGCCTTATATAGGAAAGGGTTTTCTGGAGTGCTTGAAATGGACAAAATAGCTGTGGGGACAGTCTGGACTCTGAAATGGGTGGCCTTTTCTTCTGGAGGTATTCCAGTGACCGGTCTAGTGCCTTTCTAAATCCCTGTAAACTTGTAGCTGCAGTAGGAGTTTCATAGCTCAAGAAGGCATTTCCATGTTCATCCTCTCCATCACTGGTGACTGTAGGACAATTATCAAATCTCCACCAATATTCTCTGCTCTCAGGCTGAATTGTGCTTGTCTGTTTAACTGTCTTTATTCCTGATAGAGGAGATATTCCCTATGGCTAGGAACATATAGGTGGCATGTCTTTGCTTGTCCTGCAGTTCTCCTATACTTTAAGACTGGGAAATCAGAAGTGTCCACACCATTCAAGAAGTGGGCAGTGTAAGGTTTTAGACTAGGGACACACAGAACACTATGACCAGCTGAGTACCTGTGCTCTGTGCAGGGGGAGCACCTTGTGCTGCTCATGGAGCAATCTGGCAGGTCCAGAAAGGTGTTTAACTCACCTTCTTCTCCCAGTGCCCTTATATGTCAGGGTCACTGCTGCAGATCCTGCTCCATGTTAAGCTCCACACTATAGTCTAAAAAAGAAAGAAGCATCCCTCATATAAGGAAGGAAGCATCATGAGGGAAAACACTGTGTCTCTGAGAAAATTATTTGAAACCTGAGTTTGTGTGGTCAGATAATTTCTGAATTTTCTAAACCACTTACAAAACCACTCACTTCTAACTTCCCTGTGGAAAATAAGTACTAGAACAAAATGAATTAAGAAAATGAACTTGACAGTGTCATATTTTATGTCTTAATGTTTTCATCTCTGCAATTTTTGTTGGCCACAAACTATTCAGCAATAAATCACACATCTTGACCTTAGATTTCTTTTCCTGTAAGTTAACCTCTTTCAAGAAATACTGCACTTTGGGCCTGCCTATTTTTTTTATTTTGTTGTTGGTGATGGTTTTTGTTGTTGTTGTTGTTTGTTTGTTTTTAAATCTGTAGTGCAATTTACTATGTGGTTATACACTTTTAATATCACATGTGTCCATGTTAGGAGCTTACCTTCCCCTTAGATGGAGGAAATAGAGGCCTATGGTGAAAGCTTTTAGCTGTCTTTCCATATAAAAATCAAATGCAGTTAACCACAGGAGAGCATCCAAGGCTGTGTAGATGTTAACATGCTTAAACGATTTTCCATCATCCAAGGCTACTATATCTTTCCTGCTATGGTTGCCCATGAAAACTGGATCTAGCTTACATGTGTTACCATCATTCTGGCAATGTAGATATATTTATTATATGATTTATTGTTTCAACTTCTATGGCTAGCAGCAATTCAGACAAAATGATTCATTTAAACATCTGATTCTATGATAAAATGTTGGATCCTACCAAAGATTGTGTCTCTCGAGGCTATAACGTTTCCCAAGACTGCAAAACAGAGGTGCTGTCTCTTCTCCGGTTCCCTTGTGACTTTGGATGTACTCATCAGAATTCCCAACCCTTTGTTTTGCTCATTTTCTTATAGAGCAAAAACTAAAGATGTTATATTTAACAGGGGCTGTAAGTGGCACTTTGATGGTAGAAAAGATTATGCCTTTTTAGCAGTCCAGCAGGCCTTGCCTCTTCTCTTATCAAAACTGTAAATAGAAGCAAAATAATGCCAGTGTTAATAATACCTATCTTTATTAAACTCAGCTTGAAATGACATGGTTTCCTATTAATGTTATATAAACACCCCAGTTAATGATGTACTAGCTAGCAGTGCAAAGTGAAACACTTGGAAGTTTGGGGCAGTTTCAGGAAAGTTCTAACATGGACCCTAGATGTGGAAGCTGAAAAGCAGCTGCCTGAACTCTGCCTAAACTCTGGATGCCCAAACACCTCTGAATGCTGATTATTTTACTCCAAGGTTCCCCAGGGGCTTTCTGTGCAAATGCAAAACATCTTGGCATCTGTCTCAGGACTGGGTAATTAGTAATTATGTATAGAGAAATACCTAATGGTATCCCTATGCTGAGTACTCCCAGGGGGCTGTCTTTACTGCTAATCCATGTGCTGTGTGAGATGGGAGAAGGCAGGAGTGCATTTTACCTTTCTTTAAACTGCATTGCTACACAGAGGGTTGCGGGTGAGGAGGAGCTAAGAATCTGTGCTACACAGAGTACGAGATGCCATAAGGACCAGAAATGAGGTTTTCCCTATTTCCTGCACTCTAGATGAGTCATTTTGATGTCAGCTCATTTCCCTCTTTCCACCTTTCTTTTCCCATGCCTGTCTCTGCTCCTGCCTGCTGCACTACAACTCTCCTTCTCACATAATTCTTTATTACTGCTCTTTCATTATCAGCTCTCTATCATCAGGTCACTGCTTCTACCCTGCCTTCAGATCCCAAGCTTCTGAACAGGGGGATCTTAACATGCACACAGCTTTCATATCCAGATCTATGGGAGTAGTTCCTTTTTGCAACAGTTGCACAGAGCACATTGAGAGGGTGAAGAGCCAATGGAGAAATTACAGAGTAAGTCCCAATAAAACTCTGTTGTCCATGGGAAATGGAATTTGTCAGGGGTTTGTAACATAGTGTACTAGTGATTTTCTAAGGGACTTCAAAAAGTACATTCTACCTCTTACCTTTCTAAATTCAAGTCCCTCTTTCCTACTAAACAGAAGAATTTCTCAATACAAATACCTTAAAAAATTCTCTCACATAGAGAGAACATGTATTTTCCCTTGACCTTATCCTGGACAAAAGCCACAGCTGGGGTTTTAAAGCCTGCATGTGGAAAATTAAAAAGGGATCAAATTCCCTCTTGACTTAAAAGTGCACAGAAACTGCATCTGCTTAAGCTATTGGCAAAACTGGCCTCTCATATCTTCCTCAAAAACATTTCAAAATGATAACACTTTTGAATATAATTCTCAGTATGGTTAGTGAAAATGACTACTTGAATCATGTTGATTTAGGAAGTGTTTGTCACATAGCACTGGCTGTTATGAGTTTTTCTGTGATGGTATGTAGCAACCTATCTGAAGCACTTTAGCACAAAATGTGCTCCAGACTCTCCCTATTGCTCACTTCTGAGTTTAAATCGACTGAATCATCTCACATAGTATCAGGATGCATTTTTCGCAATCTTCATGACTTTGCCTGCTGCTTTAAGAGCATATATGCCCCAGTACAGTTCAACTATATGGAATTCAGGAATAGGTGGTAGGACAAGATGACTCATCAGAGATTTGTGCTGAGATTAGAAAAACTGAAATCGTGCCATGAATTTCTGTACAAAACTGTAAATACACAATAATAATTCAGCTGAAATGCTGAAGTTTAAAAAAGTAGTTGAAAGGACATTTTCAAAACCTATTTGTATTTTTTAGCTAGTAACATTTTTAAAAAATCAGCAAAGAATAGCTGATTTTGAGAGAGGGTAAGGTGTCAGGTATATTGCTGTTCACTCAGGCAGTGTGAAGGTCTTTGGTGAATAGGTTTTGTTCTTTGCACGCCTCACTCAGCTGCTTTCCTGGTCTGGCGTAAGTTAGCAGAAGTGGAGCTGCGTGCTTTGCTTCCTTTCCAAACATCTGCCCTCGAGGATGTTTTTGTTTGTGCCTGCCCCAGAAACGCACGGAGCTTCCAGCTCTGTCCCCTCCCGAATCCAAGCTGTTGTGGAGCAGCCATCTCCTCCCTGCCCTGCCTCCCCTCCTGCTCTCAGCGCCGGTGGCCCTGATAGCCCCGGTGGCCTTGGCAGCCCCAGTGGCCCTGATAGCCCCGGTGGCCCTGATAGCCCCGGGGGCCTTGATAGCCCCAGTGGCCCTGATAGCCCCGGTGGCCCTGATAGCCCCGGTGGCCCTGATAGCCCCTGTGGCTCTGATAGCCCCGGGGGCCTTGGTAGCCCCGGTGGCACTGGCAGCTCCGGTGGCCCTGATAGCCCCTGTGGCTCTGATAGCCCCGGGGGCCTTGATAGCCCCGGTGGCCCTGATAGCCCCGGTGGCCCTAGCAGCCCCGGGGGCCTTGATAGCCCCAGTGGCCCTGATAGCCCCGGTGGCCCTAGCAGCCCCGGTGGCCCTGGCAGCTCCGGTGACCCTGATAGCCCCGGTGGCCGTGGCAGCCCCAGTGGCCCTGATAGCCCCAGTGGCCCTGATAGCCCCGGTGGCCCTAGCAGCCCCGGTGGCCCTGATATCCCCGGTGGCACTGATAGCCCCGGTGGCCCTGATAGCCCCGGTGGCCCTGGCCGGGAGCATCCCAGGGCTGTGTTTTCCTGCCCCCTCTGGGCAGCCCCGGCGAGGCAGCAGGATCTCGCTCTGACTCAGACAGGAGTGGGCTGTAGTGCAGAGCCTGTCCCTGCACGGGATAAAGGTGCTGGCCTGGCACATGTCAGCACAGCAGAGGTGTGCTGGCACTTGCATGAGATGCTTCTGGCTCCTTGCAAGGGCTTGCACCAGCATGGCCTGTGAAGCAAGGTGTCCCGACTCTGCAGGAGAGAAAATTCATCCCCCCGAGGCATTGGCACAGCCTGGCCCAGGGTGCCAGCCCTGTGCTGCTACCAGGGAGTCAACAGACATTTTGCAATATCTGCTCTCAGTCCCAAACCTGGCAACACATCTCAGATAATGCAATTCAACAGCACTCAGCAAGCTGTGCCCTTGTCTGGCCAAGTCTTTCCCTAAACAAGCTGGCTTTATGAAAATATTTGGGTGAACTTCTGCTATGGCGCTGGGCTTCAGTGGTGTCAGCTTTGTTTAAATGTAAGAATCTTATAAAGAGAGCATTGAAGAGCAGTGCTGGGCAGAGCTCTGGCAGCCAAGGGGTGTGAGGTTTGCACCAGAGATGGGGAGGGAAACGCAGTGGTGCTGCAGCTCTGTCTGTCCCCTCACAACTGCCGGGACTTTGCTGAGTTTCCTTTCTGTTTGTTTTTCTGCTTCCCCTCTAAACTTTTTGCATCATGCTGGCAGCTTTCCCGAGCTGAGGCTCAGGCACAGGCACTAAACGCTGTTGCCATGGGAAGGGGCTGTTTGTTACCTGTTGCACCAGCTGGAGAGGACAGGTCCCGGTTAAATCAACACACTGCTGGAAAAGTGCGTGAACTTTTGTGATATACACACTGGGGGGAAATAAAAGAAGGTGGATTTTGGCTGCTTTGAATGCACTTGAACTGGGCAGTGCCCATACCACAGCTCTGACTAACCCATTTGGCACAGCCAGGATCCCCAGGGCTGGGTTCTCCTTGGAGGTCAAGCACAGCACTCCTGAAGTACCTTGGAGGTACTGGAGAGGGTGGCTCCAAACGGCAAAGGGCAAGCACCTGAGCAAAGCCTTCGTTCACCTTGTGGTTTCCAGGGTGTTGAGGAAAGCCCAGCTGAAGCCTGGCAATGCTCCCTGCCTCAGCCACTGCAGCTGAATGGGGAGCTTGGGAGGAGAGAGACGTTGGGTGCAAAAGCTCTGATCGTGCTGAAATTTTACCATGGAAATTGACTTTGTGCAATTAATAAGAACAGGAAATACTTCTTGTTTTCTCTCAGGAGGGGAACATTAAGTAATGGCTTTATCTTAATTTTTCAGGCTTTACCCTAGGGACCAAAATTAAATGGCTGGAAGCCAGCGGAGACTTGAGAACTGAAGCATTAACACTCCGATAAATAAAAAAGAATTCATTTTAATTAGTTTTCCAGCTGAAAAATAATGAAGCTCTACATGCCAAAAAGCTGTAACGGAGTAATGGAAAGGCCTATGCTTATACAATGGAGCCTGATTGCAATCTCAGGGCTCCATTTGTATTCGTTTGTAGCATGAAACAAAGGAAGGTGTTTGGATTCTCTCTCTTTATATAAAGCCTCTGCTCCAGCACTCTGGGCTGGTCTTCAACCAGGCTTCCCACAGTCCTACTGCCAAATCTACAAAATTTTCCTGGCTGACATTCAGGAAAGTACTGCTCGGGCTCTAGGATGGAAAGTTAAAAGACTTTGCCTGGTTACTCTGAAACATATACAAACAGTACTTGACGTATGGCATTGATTCATCCTGCACAGGCTGTCCCTGCTATATCCCAGGGGGATACAGCATTGTAAAGTTCCCTGAAAGCATCTCACTCACTAGTGTTAGAATCCAGTCATCTTTAACACTTGTAGGGACGCTTTCCCTTGGAGGATTAGCAGCATGTAGCTGGACTGTAGCACTCATTGGATCCAGGGTGGGATTAGCCTGAGATAAACAGCCCAGATGCATTTATAAAAAGCAGTGCTATGATCAAAAATACCATTAGTTACTGTGACTAAGAGGCTGTCCTGACTGTTGGAGGAGTGATAGACACTTCAGTGCTCAGAGCTCCTATTTCCTGTTGCAGAGGGCTAGTAGAATTTGAGTCATAAGCTCATATTTACTGTATTGCTATCCAATTAGTAACAGATTAAAAAAAAAAAAATCTCTGTTCAGGGTAGCAAATAGTAAAGGAATAGGAAATGTCTCCCTGCCATGAACAGTCTAACAGATATGCACCTTGTTTATAAAATCACGTTGTCTCTGTGAAGACAGTGCTCAGAGATCAACTCTTAGGGAGCAGGACTTGGAGGCTGATTCTGTGGCTGCCCTGCTGTGCTAGTGTCCAGTGGGGAAGTGCACAGCAGGAGCAGGGACAGCATGCCTACAGCTGCCAGCTTCTGGAGGATTTGTCCTAGAAGGGTGACTGTTCCAGCCCCCATGATGCAGCCACCTCCACAGAGGAAGCAATGTACACTGTGCTCTTTGCAGCACTCCTCCCAGCCAGGACGGCCTTGGTTCCTGCCATATGCCTCAGTATTTCTATTTGCTTCTCCATAAATGGCCTGGATGTATAAAGACAAGAATTTACCCTTTGCTCATCATTGCTTCAATCTACCTTCTGCCCACAAAAAGCAGGACTGCTGTTTTTCACACTCAAAAAGCACTTGTGTAGTCTGCAGTCAAAATGACACTGAGGAGAAGAGCCCAATGAAAAATCAGACATTGTTCCTAACCAGAACCCCATGAGAAAGCACAATGTAAGGTATTGTCCATACTTGGAGTTAGAAAAATGTGAGTTAAACAGCAAAAAGCATCAGACTGGCTTAAAACTGAAGCGCTGCTGGTTTTATATTTTTACATCTGGCATTTTCAGGCTTTAGGTCAAGTTGTCTGACCTCTCTGGTCTTAAACCTTCTCTTAAAAGTGAATTCAGTGTCTTAAGGACAAACTACATAGTTCTGGAAGCTAGGACTTCCCAGATATTAAAAAAAAATATAAAAAAAAAGGCAACGTTGGAGCACTGATGTCAGGAGCAATCACCCATTTTCAGTTTGTTAGGAGTCAGTTTGGATTGACTTTCCCAGCTGCAAGCTATGATGGAGAACAAATATGACTTTTATATTGTCAGTCCCATGGCAAAGGAATAGAATCCTTTTTATATGAAGCTGCCATGTGCAGAAATCAAACAGGAAGATATAACTGCCACTTACTACAACAACCAAAAGGCAGTCAATAAAGAAGAAACCCTATGAAAGTTAGGAAAATAGAAAAAATATTTATCATAGAATCTTGGAATGCTTTGAGTTGGAAGGGACCTTAAGCACCATACAGTTCCAACCCCCCTGCCATGGGCAGGGATGCCACTCACTAGGTGAGGTGGCTCAAAGCTGCATCCAGCCTGGCCTTGAACTATTCCAGGGATGGGGAATCCACAACTTCTCTTGGAAACCTGTTCCAGTGTCTAATCACCCCCACGGTAAAGAACTTTTTCCTAACATGGAATCTAAACCTCCCCTCTGTCAGTTTGAAGCCATTCCCCCTGTCCAATCACTACATGTCCTTGTAAAAAGTTCCTCTCCATCTCTCCTGAAGGTCCTCTTTATGTACTGGAAAGTGCTCTAAGTTCTCTCTGGAGCCTTCTCTTCCTCAGGCTGAACAGTCCCAACTCTCTTGCCATCTTTTCATAGGAGAGGTGTTCCAGCCCTCTGATCATCTCTGTGGCCTGTGGATTTGCTCTGACAGGTTCACATCCTTTTTAAGTTGGGGGCCCCAGAGCTGGATACAGCACTCCAGGTGGGGTCTCCCCAGAATGGAGCAGTGGGACAGAATCCCAGAATCCTCAACCTGCTGGTCACACTGCTTCTGATGCAGACCAGGATATGGTTGGCATTCTGAACTGCTGCACATTGCCAGGTCATGCTGAGTTTCTTGTCCATCAACACCCCAAGTCCTTCTCAAGACTACTCTCAATTCCTTCTCTGCTCAGCCTGTACTTGTGTGTGGAATTGCACCGACCAGGGTGCAGCACCTGACACCTGGCCTTGTTGAACTTGTTGAGCTTCACATGGGACCACCTCTCAAGCTGATCCAGGTCTCCCTGCACGACATCCCTTCTCTCCAGCAGGTCGGTGGCACCACACAGCTTTGTGTCATCAGCAAATTTACTGAACGTGCCCTCAATCTCACTGTCTGTGTCACCAGCTAGGTGTTAAACAGGGCCATATTACCAATCCAAGAGACATGAGCACAAAGCAAACAACTGTAGTCATAGAGTCAAAAAAGGATGAGACATTTGTTTATAGCTTTACTTGGTTGCATTTAAGTTGGGCATTTTATTTATTTATTGTGCAATATTGTTTATGAGGGATGGCTGGTACCCAAAGTTTTGAACAAGCACCTTTCTGTTTAAAATTATAAAATATGAAAATAAAAGACTGAGCAGATTTTTAAGGAATAATGAGTATTTAGGGACAGAAGAAAGCCCCGGAAAACCTTAACACAGGCTGAAGTGTTTTGTTTCATTGTTTTGCAACTGATCTTACAGCTTGTCTTTGATTGAAGCATATACTAAAAGGGATACAATCTTGATTACAGTTGTGAACAGACAGATAATCCATCACTTGATATGATGACTTCTCTAAATAATTATATGTCCTGATTTTAAAAGACTTTTTTTCAAAAGCTACATTTTTCTTTTGACTTGTCTGACCTTCTTCTGTTGGCTCTTGTTGTGTTTGGCCTCTTAGTACCAGGAATGTCTTTCAGTAAGATATTTATGCCCATGTGTGGCAAAAACATGCTGTTTTTTCAAGGCTAGTGTTTTCCTCAGGGGAAAAAAAATAGAAAATAAGTAATTTTGTATTGATTGAACTGAACTGTTGTGAGGAGCCTTCTGTGTCATGTGTATGAATAATCATCTTCCTGCCACTTTCAGCTCTAGAAAATCTAAAACCTAAACCAACACAGAAGATGTGTATGGTTATTATTTAGTCAGTGGCTGTATCATTCAGAACCTGTGTCTTCATGTATTGAAAACAGATTAAATGCCTTCTGCAAGATACAGAGACCAGTTCACCAAGCTGCCTGGTTGTTAGATGTCATAGAATCACAGAATATGCTGAGCTGGAGTGGACCCAGAAGAATCATCAAAGTTAAACTCCTGGCCCTGCACAGAACAACCCCAAGAGTCACACCATGTGCCCAAAAGCATTGTCCAAACACTTCTTGATCTCTGTCAGGCTGGTGCTATGACCACTTCCCTGGGGACTCTGTTCCAGTATTCAGCCACCCTCTGTGTGCAAACCTTTTCTGGATATCCAGTTTAAACCTCTCCTGACTCAGTTTTGTGCCTTTTCCTTGAGAGTCACTGGTCATGAGAGTGAAGAGGTTGGTACCTGCCCCTCTGCTCCCCCTTGTGAAGGTGTTGAAGAGCATAATGAGGCTTTCTCTCAGTTGCTTCTTCTCTAGACTGAACAAACAAACAAAATGATTGTGTTTAAGTAGACAGGTTTTTTTACTGTTTCTGTGATTCAACCAATGTTCTCAAATCCAATGTTGCATGGAGCCTTGTTATTTTGTATGTAGGTGTTTAACAATCCAGTGTCAAGTGCTCCTGCAGATCTAAAAACATGTTAAAAGTCAACTGAAATGAGTGGAACAATATCTGAATAGTATTTCTTTGTACAAGCAATTGCAATGACGATGTCATGTAGCCTTAAATAGAAACAGTCCATGCCACAGCACAGAGAAGCACCATCAAGCTTTGAGCCAGACCTGCTATTTAGTGCTGTAAGTTGCAGCAGTAGCAGTAGAAATCTTTTGGATGGCTTAAGTCTAAATATCATAAAAGAAAGACTAAGAAACTGGTGTTTTGATTGTAGGCTGTTGCCATTGCACTTACAAAAATGGTATCAGATTCAAGACAAGTGTAATACCGATCTGGACATCAGAGACAAAATGAGGAACAATTATCTGTGAAATAATTGTGATAATCTGGTAAAATATGTAAGTCAAATGGTTAGTTTTGATTTTTAATTGTCATCTTTGTGACTAGAGCAGTGATTTCCATAGATAAATGATATGTTTCAACAGTACCCTCACCTCCCAGCTTCAAGTTCCTGGATTACGTCAGAAAGCCAAGTTTGTAGGAAATTATGTAAAAAGTTCCCAAAGTCAAACAAAATAAATGAGAGCAGTGGCAGTGGTGGGCTTTGCTGCAGCTAGCTGTGTGCAGCACGTCTGTGGCAGGGCTACCCCAATATTACTTGTGCAAAACAAATAATGTGTAAGTAAGGTGGAGTATTCAGATAAGGTTCTGGAGTCTTATTGCCATGTGAAGATCACTATTAAACCACCTCCAAGACCTATGCCAAGGTAATTCAAAATTGTTTTTCTGGAGTGCAGCAGCCTTCCATCTGGTACTTTGAGAATCAAAAGGAGCATTTTTCTGGTTTAGCCAAACACTGCCTTCTCAATAAATTGATGGCAGCTACATAGGCTTTTGCTCTTCCAACAGAATACTACAGATTCCCGATCCCACAGCACATATACAAGAATGACAAGTTTTTAGAATGGGGTGTAAAGTCTAACCATTTACTGTTTTCAAATAGGATGCTAAAAAGTCAAGACAATAAGCACAGTAAAAATAATCACAGAACTCATTTACAGAAGGAAAAAAAATTGAACTGCTAAAAAACAGGAAGTTCTTGAAAATGCTTGTATTTGTAACTACTATTCAAATTTAACAATGGACTGTGTGAATGTGCCCAGTATAATAGCTGTTAGGAGTGTCAGATACAGAAAGGAAAATCTGCTGCTGAATGGGAGGTCTATCCCAGCAATTTTCAGCATGTCAGAGAATTCATTTCAGTGTTCAGTTTTGCTCAGCATTTGGTCACCATTGCTTAACATCTACAAGGATAACCTCCTACCTTCCAATCTAAAAAACAGTGAACATAGTTTTCTTGTTTTTGACACCTCTGTAACAAGGAATATTCCCATTCAAAGTCATCTGAGGAGCCAATGTAACTGAGAGGCTAAACAAGTCTAGTGTGTTCATGGCTGTAACCAAAATGTGTTTACTGGCTCACCAGACCTCACTTTTGTGGTCTGGCTGTCATAATTTGTAATCTGCTTTTGCTCTGTGTGATTTAGCTGTGAACACTTTTGGCATGATACTTTCATTTATCATGTTTTCACAGCACTTCACAAAATCTTGGATTTCTTAATGTTTTATTACCAGAGAAAGAAGAAAAAGAAATATTGCATGAAGTGCCAAAATCAAGCATTGCTTAAAATTGATATGAGTTGGTATTTTTAAATGTGAATTTTCTAATTTTGTGTTCCTGGACTCACAGGTTCTGTGTCTCATTCTGCTGTTGCATCCTGCGTTACCATGGGCACTTGGACCTGGACTCATTCTCATTCTGACAAGATTAGGAGATCATCTTCCCTGAGATCCTTGTGCAATGGGGAGAGGTGAAGAGTGTGCTTGAGTTCTCAAGTCTGTCCAAAAAGTCTCGGAGCTATAATCTGAGAAAATGGCTTCCATTGTCCTCCACCACAATTATATAGTTTGTGAGATTTATGTTGTCCAGATTTCTGCTACCAATGCATAAATGTAGTCATAGTGAGGTCAGAAATTGTAATTGTAATATTTGGAACTTTGACATTGCTGCATAAACTAGAAATTTTAAAAATTTTCAATAAAAGAATGTTTTAGTGCAAAGCTGCTTGGTATATTTCTTATTGACTAGGTATAAAAATTTATTTACAAAATTAAAAATCTTTAAAATACACAAATACTATTTTGAAAGAGGATATTATGCTAATTTTATTGAAGATTATTTGATGCAAAATATATATTTTTTTAAAATTTTAAACTTCAGTTTATAGAAGTTAAATTACCTGTTGGAAAAAAGTTTCCTTTGAGACTTTCAGCTTCTTATATCTAGAAGCCCATGATTTATATTACAGAGAGGGAAGAAATTAGTTAGAAAACCATGCCAGAGCCACTCTGATAAACTCCTGTTACTGAATTTTAGTCCATGGGAAAGGGAATCTGTAATCCAAACCGATGACTGTACCATCATCAGTTCAGTGTCTGTATGTTCCACTGTTTTGCAGGTCAAACTAATCTGTGTAGCTCAGGCTGTCCATCACCAGAGGCTCTCAGGCTTGCCATCGATCTGTTAACAGGCTGAGACCAAGCCCTCCTCCTCAAAGTTACCTTCTGCCAGATTAATTTATTTTGTGTGGTTTATTTAAAAGCAGTGGGTAAGTTTGCTGAGGCCAGAGCCATATTCCAAACACAGGAGGCACAAATGGGATTTATGGCACTTTTAAATAGGATCACAGGCCCGATAGAAATTGTAGGGTTTTGCTGGTGTTTGGGAACATGCACATGATGAGGATGGGGTTACCAGCTCAGTGTGCCTGAGAACATCTGGTCTGGCTGAGACATCAAAGGGGCATTGCCACTGCCTAGCAGGTAACATGAGTAGCCTGGTTCCCCAGTTGTCCTGATACTGAGGAAAGAGGAACATCCAGAAAGCAAATCAGAACGAAGAGTCTAATGTGTTGAGGAATATGACATTTTCTGGTTTTTGGATTTTTTCATTTGTGGAATTAAAATAGTGAGATAAAGGTCAAGGACTACGCTCCTTTGATAATATCCAAATTTCTCCACTGTAAAATATTTCATTGAAAAAATCTTAACAAGTTTTAGTGAAAATTTGCAGGTCATGGTAAATAAACGATGAAACAAATTTATAGAGCAGGCTTCTCATAATTTGCAGCCTTTAAATCAAGAAAAGATAAAAGATATATGATGCTTTATCTCCAATTAATGGGATTCGGTGCAAAAATTACTGGGTAAAATTTGATAGCCTGTGCTATGCAGGTCAGACTAAATGTTCACACTGGCCCTTGACCTTTGCAGCCATTAATCTTTCATGAGAGCAAAGCCATAAAAGACAGATGAATGCAATAAAAGGGAACTGCTGTCTCTGGAGGACTATTTAGAAGGTTCTCTTGAATTAGCTAATGTGAGGAAAAGACGTTTTCTGATAGAAAGGCCTTCAAATCCCAAAGTTACACAGATTATCTTTCATTTTGACACGAGAGGAAATTGCATTTTGGTTAAAGATATTGTTTACTAATATCTTCTTGTTTCCAATCATTTGGAATGTGATCAGAAAGTGGAAGAGGTTTAATGAAAAATAGGAAAATGAAAATGTTGCAGAGTTTGCCCTTTTGGAGCTTTAAAAAATTTTATCTTTCAAAAAACCAAGTCACTTTGGTAATAAAGTAGAAATGTTCTCTCTCCTGTGGTGTGACCAGGATTTATAGATGCACTTAGGGCACTGGCTGTCTCTGTTGTCCTCTCTATCTCCATCCAGTGTCCTTGAGGTGGGGTTTGGGTGGGAGGTGCCCGGCCCCTGCCCTTTGGGGGTAGAACACAAGTGGTTTGCTCACACAAATACCCAGCCAGGAAGGCACTGCCCTGTGTGCAGGGAAGCTCGTAGGTGCTCAGCTCCTTCGTCCTGATCGAGATGAGCTGGAGGGCTGAAGGACACTGAGGTGTTGCCCAGAGCCCTGTAAGCCATTTCCTGAGGAAGAAAGGGGCCTCAGGGACTGCTAGGATGTTTCTTCCCTTACATTTTTTTTGATAACTGTAATTAGGGGACAATCTAGTACTATGGCAAGAAACAATGCATCTCTCCATAAGAAGTATGCATCAACACCTGGCTCTTGAGATTAATTTTCATCTTCTCATGGAATTTTTTTAATTCTATCCAAACTCCTTCTGGGGTGATTTTTAAAAATTCTGGATGTATGGTATACCTTGTAAATGACTGCTCTATCCCAAGCTGGTGCAAGTGGCAGCAATGAAGCTGCAACAGCTGGTTCTCATGGAGGACATGGTCTGACTAATACACAATTTACCAAATAACCATGGCTAGAGACAAGTAGGGAATGCAGATTGCCAGCTGAGCTCACTTTCTGACAGCTGAGATAGAGCTGAAAGAAGTTTTCTTTATGACTGTCCCACCACTGGCCAAAGACCAGAGGAGACAGCTCTGGATTTAGTCCCACCACCAGCAGCTTGAGCCCTCACTGAGCCCAAGGCTGGCTTTGCTGGCTGCTGGCTTATAATCTATATATCGGTTAGGAGCACAGAACCATTCTTCTCCAGCTCATCTTATGGTCCCTAACCACAGAATTTCCACCATCACTCTAATATATATGATTTTCTAATACTTGAGTGTATTTTTCAGTTGTTACTTAAATAGGGCTTCTCCAGTGAACTGTGCTTAAGGCATTTTGCTGAGTCACAGGTAGAGCTTTTCCCACAGGGATGTTTAAATTAGCTGAAATGAGAAGACCATGTTAGGTGAACAGCTTTTCTTTTCTGCCTGGTTTCAGTTCGGTCCTGGCTGTGAGTGCCCTTGGTAAGTGCTCTGCTCCTTGCTGTGCTCCTGCTCTGTGGAGGCTGAGTCACCCTGGCTGGCTGAGTCAAGGTGTAGGAACAGTTACTGAAGGCTGCCAGATGGACTAATAGGAAAAATACTTAAGCCAGAGTTTTACAGCAAATACCAAAGCAGTTGAGCCTGTTTTATTTCTTGTCCTAGAATAAAAGTTTTCATTGTTGTCTAAGCTCTTGCACTTTCCTTTCTTGTGCTTTTTCGCCAAGGTTTGAATCTGTCTTGTTCTGAAACAGAACAGAAAGCACATGGTGAGACTGGGGGAAAGATTTCCACCAACGAAAATCAAATAATAACTTGAAGATGAAGGCAAAGAATAAAAACTGTTGCTGGGATTCCCACACTGCAGTGTCTTTCTGTTGCAGAATATTTACTTCCACTCTCTATGTTGCCTTTTTTTAATCAGCACCTAATTTTGCTCTTCTCCACACAATATGTGGGTGAATGTATGCCTCAGACTGACTGTCTATGGCTTTATTCACATTTAGAGGTTACTGAAATAAAGAACATGAAGAACAAAGTTCTTCAAAGAGTGGCAAAAGGCTGTCAGTGTCATTTTTCAGCTGGGTGAGATTTCTGTGAAGTGCTTGTGACAAGGCTCATTCCTCAGAACACTCTCCATAATAAGATGAAGGCTCTGGCTTTTCATGTGTAATCCATCTCCAGTGATTTTTCGTTCTCTTCTGCAAAGAGAACACTAGATTTCAGACAGAGCTGTATGAATCTTGCCTTGGTTAACATCAGCAAATAAGCCCATGTCTTTTTCAATTAAAGACAGATATCTTTATTCCTTAAACTGAAGAGTGGATAAATTAATAATTTTTCCTGGCTTGCATTCTCTGTTATTTGGGAGCAGTTACACATACATGTACCAGTGGCTTACACAAATTAAAAAAAATTGTGAAACATGATTCCCATTAATCAGGAACTCCAGATTATTTCCCTGATTTTGGTATAGGCCCATGTTATATAGTGGGCAGAGGTTAATTACAAATTCAGAAGTGAATTTATGAACTGTGCATAAGTCTTCAAAACTGGCATGATACTGTTAAAACTGTAAAACACACACAGCTGAAAGATATTCCATGCAGAGAATAAATTCCATGTAGATGGTCTTCTCATGTGTTTACATAATGTTTTGCTGCATTGCATGCAGCATTTGGACCAAGAAATTATATTGCTGCAGATTTTACATATTTAGAGACCTCTCTAGGTTATTGCCTTTGAGAAAGTCAGGTACCTACTAATGGAAATCTGGTTTGGTTGCAAAGAATGCATGAAAAATCCTGTTATCCTGAAATCAGTGAGGAAAAAGAGGGGCCAGTTTTCTCTCTCTAAAGTGTGCAACTTCTGTAAAAGAAGCCTCTTCTGGCCTTTCCCCTGTGTCACACTCTAATTGCCTGCTCACCTCTCCCATCCTGACTATTTCTGCTGTATGGACATGGTTTTTTTGGACACATATGGCTCCAGTAATCAATGCCAGTGTTTCCCCTGCAGAAGCCTGTCACCCCGCTTCGTCCCCCAGCAGTAGCTTGCCCTTGTTCAGAGCTTGGTTTCATTCTTAAAAGTGCTTGGTGCAGTGAAAAGCAGAAATATGCTCAGGATCTGAATCTTCTTTCTGCTTTTCTTCTCCTGCCACCATAATCTGGATTTGAAAATTATATTAGGGATCAAATCTGCAAAAATCCAATATCAAAGAGGAAAACATTCTTGGGAGGAGTCAGCCCAATTAAAAATAGCAGTAAAGCCAGTAATATGTAAGCTTATTTTATTCTATTAGTAATTGGACTTGTCATCATATTATTCAAAGTTGGCTTTAGTTAATTGCATTTTCTTTTCTTTTCTTGAATATTTCTCAAAGCAAATTGTTCAACACTGTATTTCAACAAGTTCTTCAACACTGCTGTTGCTGCTCCTTCTGTTTGCTTTATATTTTCTTTTTTCTTTCATTGCCACTGCCCTCTCCTAGTGCCAGGCCCTAATCTGAATCTTATTAATCAGTTTTTTTTCCTGCTACACAATAAAACAGTATCGGACATGGAAATCTCGACTCAGAAACCTCTGCTCTTTCTTTCTTTTTTTCTTTTCCCTTGGTGTGGCCAGTTGTCTCCTTTGTGTTTTCAGCATTATGTCTTTGGTAGTGTCCATTCAAATGAGCCCTTGCAATATATTTCCAGTTCTCATGTTTTCTCACATGTAGACAGTGATTTGAACACTCCATATTCTTTTCCACTCTCTTTGCCTACAGCTACAACTCTATTCTTACTCTAAATGTTCTTTAAATTTCATCCCACTGCTGTTATGGTACAGGAAAATGAATCACATATAATGGTTATTTGTAGAAGTAGTTTGATTCTGTTTGGCATCATGCTGATTTCTGTGTTCTTCACTACATTTGTAGGAACCTGCTTTTCGCATGAAAGAATCTTTGCATTTCACTTTTTAAAGAACACATTAAGGACATATGGCTTTTCTCTCTGGCTAGACCCTTCAACTAAGGTGTGACAGCTCTTAATTTTGTTACCTTTCTTTTCATTTCCACTGCTATTTCACAACTTTGTGATACAGAACAATTCAGAAAGTTAATGTCCCTGTTTCCATTTCATTTGCTTAAGCCAATAATATCATATGCCACGCTGTTTTTCCATTTTTGACCCTATTTCATTTTCTAAGCATCCCCAAAAAAATCCTCATCTCAACATACTGTTCAAAGGCAAGGGAGAAACAAAAGCAAGAAACAAGAGAAAGAAACTTCAAGGCTTTATGCTGGTTTTATCCTTTCCCTAAGTGAGACCAGACTGTGGGGAGAGTTGGTAACTTTGTGGGAGATATTCAAAGAATGCTCAGCTTTGGCTGCTATATGCACAATAGCAGCATTGTTGCTGCCTCCCTGCACCTTGCCCTCTCTGTCTTGGAGGCAGTTCTCAAAGTCTCTATGCCACTCTGCATAAAGCTTGAAGAACATAAAAGCTTTCACCTGTACAATCTCTCTTGGCTTGGACAAAACCATGTGCCATCAAGCAATCAGTCAATCAGTTCAGTGCTAGCTGTACATTTTATATTGTTACCACTAGAGAATGTTACTGCAAGATCTCCTCTCTGATTATTGGGTTTTATTAAGGTTTCTGGGGCCTTGCTGTGTCACACACAGAGAGGTGCAATTTACAGTTCTGCAAACAGAAGACTATTCTAGCTAAATTTTTCTTTGGCATGATGTCAGTTTGGGACTTTTTTTTTTAACAATTTTTGAGTTGTGTGTGTCACCATTTGTTTGTTTTTTTCTTTTTTCTTTCTATCTGCTGCAGTAACATTCTTAAGCTTTCTGAAAAGAAACCATTATTCTGCTTATATTAACCTTTAGACTGCTTCTCTTTGGTTATTGTATACAGAGATCACTCCTCAGCTTCCCTTGATCCACAGTGCTCTCCTGCTCTTCTCATTTAGGCATTGGTTGCAAGTATTGTTTTCTGTTTGCTTCTTCTTGGTGGAAGAATTTGGGCTTCTCAGCCACAGAAATTCAGTGTTATTCAGGTGCCAAGTTCAGCATAGAGCTTGAAGCCCTCCAGCCTTGTGCATTATCTGGATTTACAGTGCAGCTCTTTAGAGGCTTCTGATCTCTGAAATAGTAGCCAAAACAGTTCTAAACAACACAGAAGTATGTCACCATTCACACAAATCTCTAAGACTGGACACAACTTTCTCTGTTACTGGTGTTTTGGGCTTTCTCTCTCCCCACTCCCAGGCCTTTTCTAAGTTCAAGCCAGATTCCCCTATGAATCTGTGATCTTGCCTCTGCAAACACTCTGAGTTTGGGGCACAGCCTTGTTCCTCTAAAGACTCACAGCCTCGTCATGCTCCATCCTGCTCTGTCACCCAGCTCTCTGAGCAGCGTGTGCCCACACATCTGTCCAGATATTTAGTTTGGGAGGAGACGATGGGGTGGAAACAATTTTGAAATTTCCAAAGAGACATGGAAAAATTAAGTCAAGTGACTGAGATCAAGAAAGATGAACAGAATAATGGAAACCAGAAAAATATTTCTTTTCAGGTCAACTCCTCAGCAGTAAATCCACGGTTTATTTCCTATACCATAGGTCTCTATACACAGACAAGAAGATGAAATTTGAAATTAATTTAACAAGCATCATTTTATTTCAGCCAGTGAATCACTTTTATCTGCCTACTTATTTTTATGGCTACCTTCATCATTGTATATGCAAAATTCTCACATAAACATGGCTTGTCATCAAAACACTTCTCCAAGGCAGAGAATGACTATGAGCTTATTGTGGTTGGAAAACTGAGGGGCAGAAAAATAAGCCACTTGCACAAGGTTAGGGAAGGATTTTCAGACTCAGCTCCATTTCACTGACTTTCCTCCTCCATTTTTACAGGTATATATATATATATGTAAAATCTGTTCTGCTTTTGAGAATATTATGACTGTTAAATGACTGATTAATAGCATTTCATTCATTTATTTAAAAAATTAGAACTCTTAGTACTGCTGATAGATACATTGAATTGGGATTCTTGGCATATAAGTCACAAATTACATGTATTATTCAGAGGTTTCATAGACATGAATATGACTGCAGTGTATAACTCTGCTCTCCCAAGGGATTTATGCTAATTTGTTCTGATGGAACCACCAGGAAAAAAAGTAGATATTTATATCTAAACTGATGCTGGCAAGACAGGTGGGTTTGGTATCTGAACTTCCCCTACCTTTTTGCAACTGCATAGGCCAAATATATTTCTGTGCTTTTTTGGATATTTCTTTATATTTCATTACATATCCAACTGTCACTGTTACAATAACTTTAAAAGATTGAAATTGTAGAAGAAACATGGAGTTATCTACTTTTAAACTCCATTCCCCTCAGTCTAAAGATCAAAGCACTAAAAAAATATAAAGTAGCTTTAATATTAAGTTTCTGTGTTCCCTAAAAAAGTGTCTCAAGAAAAATCTACCAAATATATGAAACTGGGCATATATATTTTTTCTTTAAAGACTGAATTACAAAATCTAATCATAAAACCCCACTATCTTTATCAGGCTCATGCTTTAAATGGCTATAAAAATAAAACTTAAAAAAAATTTAAATAAAAGTAAACATTTTGCTGGATTAGAAAAATGAATAATGTATGGAATTTTAAATAAAATCAAATAAAATTCAATAAAAATAGGGTACTCTTTTCCAGTTCAGCATGAGTAACCTTGCTCTCCAAAAGTTACAGTATTCAATTATAGTGCAGTAAAGAATATAAAAGTACCTGGTCTAGCCAGCTTTGAGTATCAATTGCAGCTCTTCCACTCTGAAGTTGAAGCTATTCTGCTGTTTAAATTCATGTAAGACCTAAAGAAAATGTATAGGGAATTCTCCCCTGTTAATGATTCAGTGTTTGAGTACAGTGTCATTCTTTCTATTTTTCTCATTCGTACATCCTCACCAAAATGATTTCTACAATTTTCCATGATAGGTCTTGCTGCAAAGGGCTCCAAATGCCAGGCTGACAATATAGAAGTTTACCTGAGAATTGACAATTACTTTCATCTATAGGCAAGAGTTGCTTTTTCCTCATTTAATTTTAGTTCACCTTAGGTGATTCTTCTTTTGTGCAATTTCTAAGGATTATCTGTGGACCCTGAGCATGCATGACTAAGGATGCAGGAATTAATTTTTGGAGTAAAACATAGCTGAATTAAGGAATGACAAAGATTTACCTTATCTCTTTGAAGACTATTTCTGTTGTGTTGTGATGTGTCCTGGTGGAAAGAGCTGTACTTAAAAACAAAGGTCCTACAGCATTAGTTTTGATAAGTTACTAAAATGTGCATTTAGGGGATAAGTGCAGTGGGTGAAATTCTGGCACAGTTACCACCAACAGGAATTTTGTCAGTGACTATAATGGACTTGCAAATTCACCCATTTAAAGAAATGAAATGAATGAACAAATCCTTTTTATTCTTGTTACCATTGTTTTAACATTTTTTTCTTACATAACTTTAAAAATACTAAGTGACCAGTTCATTTCATCCTGTTTTTTGGGTCTCTTGAAGAGTATGTTTTGCAAGAAGATCCAAAGAGATGCCCCAGTCTTTCTCTCTGTCTTTGCCTGGACCAGCCTGCTGGGGTTTCCCTATGGAGAGCCCTCCTTTCTAGTTCCAAGTGCACGTCACTGGGCTCCAGGAGGAACCTCTGGTTACAGCATGTTCTGAAGGCAGCTCTCCCAGGGCAGGGAAGAGGGAGGAGAGGTGGGTGTTTATTTCCATAGTGGCTGATTTCCCAAATGAGGATCCTAATTATTCATATCCCTTGGTGAGTTTATGCCTGTGAATAAAGCAAATGTGTGTCAGTAGCTGTGATAGGGAGGGCCCCTGGTTATGGAAAGCAAGTGCTGGGGTGGTCCCTGCTCTGGAGCAGAGTCTGCTGTTGAAGTACCCTTGTGTAGTACAAAGGGAGGTTATATTTTTGGGTACATTTTAATTCTTGCTGGTGGTAGTCATAGCCTCGGTGACTCATCAATCTGGCTCACAAAGTAAAAACAGATTTACCCTTTATAGGGTTTGGCAGTTGGCAGAAGATTGTTTCCCCTCTATGAATCAGACCTTTATTTATTTAGTGTAATCAAGAAGGAACTGTCTGTTTTGTGACCTTCTAGGTTAGTGGAAGGGAACAAAGGATTTCTCTTTATTATTATTATTTTTTGGCATCATGCAGTTAGCAGAACAATGCAAAACTATGATAAAGAATCATGCTCTGGTTGGCTGGCTGCTTGGACTGTAGCTGCATGCCACATTATTTTTCCAGTTGGTCTGAGGAACTCTTTTACATGAGCAGAAATAAGCTCTTTATGACAAATAAAGTAGAATCCATACGCCTCAGAATCAGTCAGGAAACATTGTTCCCTTTTAACAGATACCTAGATAACCATTTAACATTAAGGCACTGAAAATTCCTCGAATAATTTGCTAAGCTGGACAACAAGAGGCTTTTGTAACACACCTAGCTGTTGGATAGAGCACATCCTGCCAGATTACACACATATCTCATGCAAATTACAAGGAAAAAAAAAAATCAGATGGCAGTTAGGGACTCGGGTAAGCAACCCAAGGACAGCAATTTGGGTAACAGACCTAAAATACACTTAGAAATTAGAAAAAAGCTAAGCATAGCTAACCAGAAATTATAAATTGGTTCCTGCTTCTTATCCAGATAAGGAGAAAATGCCGTTTGGAAAGTTCATGCAGTTCCTAAACTTCGCATTTTGTTTAAAGAAAATGGCTTCACCAGCACGAAGCACACTCATTCACTCTCTGGGCCTGGTGCTCTGTAGGAATTTTGCTGAGCCCTGTAAGTGATCTGCAATATGTTCAGGGAATGCCAACAAACATTATCCCTCACTAGTGCTGCATTTGTTATATAGTTTTCTAGGCTGGTTATTTCTAAACGTTTTTCCCTTTGCACTTTGCCAGCAGAAGGTTTCACACGCTGTGTAAACCCCTGGTGCTGAGGAAAGCTGCAGTGGGGCCCTGCAGGGTGGGCTGGCAGTAGCTGGTGTGCCCTGGCCATGAAGGGGACACTGGCCTCCCTGGTGTTGGCAGGGCTCTCAACATTGCACCCATGACCTCCTTGTCCTCGCTGTATTTCTGTGCTGCCACACTGTGAAGGTTATAAATGTGCTGGTTTATTAAGAGCCTCAGCTAAGTAAGGGTATGCTAGGAAGAAAAGCTCAAAAACCACTAGTTCCTCAAGCTAAGTGTTCCAGCAGACCTCTTGTTAGGGGTAGAAATGAGCCAAGACACAGGCTCTCACTCAACAACACAAAAAGGGTCCTGGTTGATTCTTCTTTACAGCTCTGCCATCCTGACTGACTACAGCAAGCTCCTACTGCAGGGTCCAGCTGCAGACTCTGACTGCTGGCTATTTCCTGCTGGACTGTGACTGCAAGTATTGGTTTGCAGACTCTGAACACAGCTTTCACCCAGCTCAGCTATGAGTGCACGCTCTGACTCCACCAGATCCAGACTGACCTCACAGCAGATCTTTTACTGCAGCAGCTCTCTTACTTGTTTCATTATTTTTTGTGTCTCTCTGGTTCATTCCTTCTTCCTCAGGGCTCCTCAAAGTCCTCTTCCTCCAAGACCCCCCTGGCCATCCAACCCAGCCCTGTTACCACACTTATCTTTATCAGTCACAGATGTGCCCCATTAAGGGCAAGGCTGTTCCTCTTCTTTGGTAATTAACACAACTGTGGCTTATCAGGAGCAAGGGCACCTGCAATCTCTTCTTCTACACCTACAGCTAAATACTTGAAAAGGTACATTGCAAATTAACCCATGCTTCTTTTAAATCAGCACTTTCTAGGGTATTAAAAGTCTTCAAGTTTGAGATGTGAAAAAAATCTGCATTAGTTATAAATAATGCGTGACAGCCTTATCAGTTTAGCTGGGTTGGAGGCATTACAATAAGAGCTTCCATGAACAATTTCTTTATGAAGAAAGATCTTCTTTAATTAGCAGATCTCACTTATCAAATTACCAAACTGGGAGTGGTTTTCAGCAAACAGCATGCTTTGCTTAGCAGTGTATGGTCAGTGAGTGACATCAGATGACCAAGGGATAACACAGGTTCTTCCTCACTGGCATCTGCAGACAGGATAAATGGTTTCCGTGGAAGGTGCGTCAGTGATATCTTGAGAGCTCTTTCACCACTCTGCTTTTATCTATCAAGGGACAGATAAAATGATGGAAACCATGTTTGCTGGTTGGAATTCAGAGATGCATAATTTGGCATGAAAGAAGATTGATTCTATTTCTGTTGGAAGTCAATGCACCGCTGAATAGACCCCACTTCATTCGCAAAGCTATACTGTTATTGACTTAAGAGAAGACATATAGAAGTGCTTATCTTGAAGAATGTACTTATAGAACATTCCAAGATTCTTTACTCTGACCCTGATAATACCTTGACACACCACTGTGACCACAATTTTAGTGTTGCTTTACCTGAAATACTCCCAAAGCAAATGGTCTTGAATTTCACTGTGTGAGCTATCTTGCAGTAAAATGATCATGAATACAACTAGACCAAGGAGAAAATTACTTGCAGACACACAAGTGTACTTTATTCTTCCAGTTTCTTTTCCTCAGAAGCATAATACTCCTGAGACCAGCAACTGTCAAAAATAAAACAGTAAAAATAATACACAGTATTTGTGTAAAGATATAGTGATTGAAGTTAGTGATATTCATTATTTGATTATGGCTTTCAAGATTTTTAGTGTTCTTCAAGCCTTCTTTTCCCCCATTTTTCTTGTGCCATATGAAAGACTCTACTATTGCTTAATAAAAAAAGATTCTAATACACATAATGTGAAGAAAGACCTTAAGAGTTCATAGCCAGATGCAGAATAGAAAGAAGAAGATAGATTGTTTTTCATTTAACTACAACAATTTCAAAGTCAACCTAGAAGTTTATTTGTCCTTCCACTGGATCTGGGGTCTCTGTATATTAAGAAAACAGCAGACTCACTTCCAGTGAACCATTCTGTGTATATATACAAGATAAGCAAAGGGTGGGGGAAGCAAACTATTGTTAAGAATGTGGAAATTAAGTTTAAGGGATTAAACTGCCAGTACTTTCAACACTTTGTTATACAGATGAGGTCACAGCCCAAGAGGGCACAGAGGCAGGCTGCAGGAGAGTTGAGAACTGACCCCAGTTACTCCTTGGGAGGGCACACAAGTGGCATTAGTCAAGAAAAACAAACAAAAAATCCCCAGGGCCCAACAGTGATAAAATAGCTGCAAAGCTTAGTATTTTCTTAATGAGTGTCACTGTGAAAAATCTCAATGGACTGCCACAATTGTCCATGCTTTTGTCTCTAGGCTAAGGGACATAGATGAGAAACAAAGAGCACAAATTATTGTTTTTTGTGAAATAGTTCAGCTTGGGATCTGCTTGCCACAGGGTGCTGTGAATGCTAAAAGTTTACAGAGCATTAAAAGAAAACTGGACAAGCCCACAGGTGAGAAATCAGTAAATGGCACCAAATTAAAAAACACCCAACAAAACCAAACTGAAGCCTACAATATACCCATATTTTTCTTAGGGTTTACTTTTATTTGAAAATCACTCAAGGGGGAGAATACACTTCAGTGATATATTTTCTGTTTTCCTTGTTCCCACACTTTTCCTTAGACACTGATTTGTGGCCGCTGCTGGAGACAGGATGTTGGTGTAAATCGGGTTTTGTAGTAACTTACTGCCACTGTCCCAAGGCTATAATGTTATGGGGGACGTGTTCTGACAGCAGCTGAAGATCTAACCCATGAGCTGTTGGAAGTTTTCTTAGATGCTATGTGGACTTTGTGGCTATTAAGTAGTTTCCAGAGATGCCTTTTCCCAGAATCTCTTAGTCCTGCAAATAAAGCAATTCTGCATGGTTCTATCTGCTTTAGACTCTCTGTGAGTCAGCTGTTGGGACTGCAGCTCATGGAAGGGATCAAATGCCTTGTTACCAAGGGTAGGCTGCACCACACTGGAAAATTTTTTTCCCTCAGTATACCCCTGACATTTCTAAAATGCAAGAAATGGGTTTCTACAAATAAACAACATCTGTGTGTTATCAGTATTATCCATCTTCAAGATGGAAGACATTCATCTGGGCAGATCCTGAAAGCCCTCCCAGGAATATTTCAAATCCATTTTCTAGGTAAAGCAAACAGATAGTTCTGCCCCAGCCCTGCATCCCACACTGCCTCCTGCATTCACAAGGAGCCCCAGTGACTTCTCTGGGTCCATACAGGCTAACCAGACTGCAGGGCAGTGCATTAGTGCATAACCTTTTAGAATGAGTACAGTGTAGTTTTCAATGAGTAAATTTAAATTTTGTCACTTCTCCCAACAAAAAAAATTAAGTTTAAAATGACATCGATGAATAAATTGAAACGTACAAAGGTCATTTAAATGAAGAAGTGTCAAGCATGCACGTAAGCTCAAATCAGAAATATAAGTTATCAGATGAGAAATACAGGTCTTGAAAACAAGGTGCATCAATAGGTTTATTTAAAAAAAAAAATGCATTTCTGTGTGATTAAAAGAAAGACCTGGAGGTAATGTAAATAGTTTGGAATAGTTCATAAATCAGCCCCACTGTAATAATTTATTAAGAAGAAATATGTGTGAATTTCAATAATTTGTAGAAATATAGCCCAAATTTGTGGAAAAAAAAAATCACAACAATTTAATCAAACTGTGACTCAGACTTACACTGTAATATAATTATTTGTCAGCTAAAAAAAAAAAAATGTAGTGAACGGGAAAATCTTACCATTTCCCCCCCAAAATCCACTGCTGAAAGAATCAGTAGCTCACCAGGCTCTCATTTCTAATTCCATTTGCCTTCTTGATTGTGTGATATTACTGGCTTTCAGTGATCTGGTAGAGACTGACTGCTCCAGGCGTGTTCCTGGCCTGTTGCAAATGCCAAGGGAGCTGGGTTTATGAGCAGTGACCCATGAAGATTGGTTAAGCTGCCTGTTTGCAATGGGCTGGGACCACATGCACATCCAGCCACTGCCACTTGACTGACAGACAATTAAGATGTGTTAACTTGAGCTTGTGAGGACATACCATTAAAATGCCTTCACTGCACTCAAAAATATGTTGTGTCAAGCTTGTGATAATAGTTTTATTTATTGATACTACATGGAAATTAAAATAAAGCCAGATACCATGTGAAAGTTTACATCTATCCACATTTTACTCATTCTAGATTTTTATGATCGAGCTTTCCATTTCTTCCTTTCAGTACTAAGTGCACTTAGATATTATCACAGTTTTTTACTGTTTTTATCAGAATTCAGAGGATCTCAAGACTGCACAAAGAGGTCTCTAGCAAACCTCAACTATAGAGTTTTCCACAATGCTGTGTGGTTCCCTTTTGATGATCCTTAGCTTTAGTTGTGATCCACTTGTTGAAAAAAACTTTTTAATATGCAAGAATGGAAGTGCTGTACTTTTTTTTTCTCAGAAGTTATTAAGTCATTTTTAGCTGAGACTCCACTTCTAGGTAAGTGCTCCGCTCCTGACAGGCAGTTATTTCTCACTGCCTGAATTCTTTCCATCAGAGAACTAGGAATAAATTTATCACTGTGGGTGTGACAGCAATCTGCAGATTCATTAGTGGATAAGAAGAGAATAAATGATTTCTCTCTTTTCATGGCCAAATGATTTCACTCTTGTGTAATATTAAAAAAAAAGAAGAGTTCAAGTGGCTGGTAGCATTTATTTTCTCTTCAAGCTTACATGTAATAGCAGAGGAACACAGACCTTATCTTTGCATTCCAATTATATAAATATTTTAAGATGATACATAGATTAAATGAAATCACTACAAATTCTGCAGAAATGAATAGGTAATTAAACTGAATTACTTTGACTCTCAGAAAGTCAGGTGTGTAGTCTAAGCCACAGGACTACCATCAAGAGAGTGAGAAAGAGAGGAATGAGTGGGAAAAATTCAGTCATTCATAAATAAATGTCTAAAATAGAATTACTCTCTGGAGATGCTTTTACCTCCTCTCTTTAGTAACAGGCTGAGTTTTGATGATTAGCTTCAGATTGACATCTTACTGTTAAATAGCTAAAATTAGGTGACATGAACCTAATCTTGCCATTATCTATTTTCACCCAATGCAGCAAAGCATTTAATAGCAATATTATGTAAAAAAATTGCCATAAATCTTTTGCAGTGTATTGCTGGATCAGGTCAAGAGTGCTCATCAGTTTGCAGGATTAAATACTGTATCTCTAATGGTGTTAAGCACTTGAAATTCCTATCAATATCATGGCTCTAATTTGCAGTTGCAGCTTTAAAATGTGAATAGCAGATTTGAAAGGATTTGTTTACCACTTGTCTAATCTGCCTTTACCAGAGGGAAGTGAAGGTGTAGGAAAAAGAGCTTGCACATCTCAAATCTGGCTGAAAATTAAGCATCTGAAAGTTATTTTCTTTTGTTATCTTAAAAAAAGCAGGAAGATGGGCAAACAGAGACACTGAAGTGGAAATAGATGTAACATACAATTATTACTTTTACTTAGTGATTTACTGTGATTACTTTAGGCATCTACTTAAGTGCAATTAAGGAAATTCAAGTTTATGGACCCAGATTCCCTTTACAGTCAATGGGAAGAGACTCTCAAAGGGACAGTGGGAACATCAGCATTAGCTGCCCATAACCTCCAATGTTACCTATTTTGCTATTTAATTGCAACATTATTGCCTGGTTGTTTCCTGGCAAGGTATAAAGTACACATGGAAAAATTAGATATTGCAAGAACAGAGAGCACCTTTTTGAGCCCATTTAACTCCCCTGCAAGTTGGCAAACAACCCCTGCTTTCACTGAAGTCTTGTGTCTAAGCAACACAAAAATGTTTTTCAGGCAGAATTTACCACATTTTACAGCTCTATTTCACAGCAGTCTCGATAAGTGGCTTGCATAAACTGTGTTGCAGGTTGACTATGAGAGGCTAAACTCTATTCATGTACATATCACAAAGATAAAATAGAAGCTACTAAACAATGTTATGCCTTGACTTTGAACATGGTGAGTATAGCACATTATCATCCGGCAAAAACAAACATTGAATTTTTGACAAATATTCAGGAAATTAAACTTTGACTCAATTAGCCATCCAGTTCAGTTTCCAAAATTACTGAAAGAGTAAAATAGTCCTCTTGCCTGCATTATTGTTGTTTTAGGCGAAAGAGAGGATTGGCTTTAGCAGCTCTGCTCTGACTTTTATTATATTTTTTGACTTATTACAAATCTAGTCAAAACAAAGGAAAGAAAACATTTCATATTATGAAGACTATTACATACTGGATTATTTGCAGCTAATATAAAACAGGACTTTGTATTTTCTTCTCTGACTGTAGTTGCCACAATACATGTTTTTGCTGCTCATTCAAGATGGTCTCACATATTTAGTGATGTTCTAGTGCAAATAGCTTCACTCTGAGAAAAGTCTTGTCTAAGATGGTGGCCTAAATCTGCACACTTCTACCCATGGTGGGAAGTGAAATAGCTGCTTAAGTTGGCAGATGTTGACTGGTCAGTGTGCTAGAGATGTGCTCCAGAAAAAAAGGAAATTTTATGAAGGATGACCAATTTTTTACACAAAGGGGAAGAGAAATTACTCCCTTGATCTATTTGCTGATGTGAAGCATCATTAATTAGTCTAAAGAAGTTACCTTATTCTTACATGCTTACTAAGGTAAAATGTGGATCTTCTAATAGCTCCTTCTAAGAAAACACCTAGCACAGTCTGGTGGACTAAGAGACAGTTCGGAGACCCAAAAGCAATCTTTTCCAAAGCAAATAACTTTTGTCTTCTTTCCAAATTTTTCTATTATTATTCTCCAGACTTTACATCATTGCTTGACTGTAAATTGTCCCATGCTTCTTTTCTTGGTGTAGAGTGCATGCAGCCTCAATGTTATGCTCAAAGTAAGCTGTTGCAGTCCTGTTGCACAGATAATGTGAGCATCTATAAAGCTTTTTTTTTTTAACACTAAAGAAAATGTTAGCTGCATGCACACGCTCTGGACAATGGGCTTTTTTGCCTTTTGCCCTTATTAAAGCAAATTCTTCCCCCACGACATTTTCTGACTTAAGGCCGTGTGCTGGTTTGAACTGAGGTATAGTGGACTGAGGGACTGTGTTTTGGATTTGTGCTGAAAACAGTCCTGATAATATCGAGATGTTTTTGTTATTGCTGAGCAGTGCTGGTGAGAAGATGGGGGATGCATGGCAAGTTGGGAGGAGACACAGCCAGGCAGGTGATTCAACCTGACCAAAGCGATATTCCATATATTACCATGTAACATCATGTTCAGTATGCGAAGTGGGAGGATGGAAGGGAAAGGGGGGATGTTTGGAGTGATGACATTTGACTTCCCAAGTCAGCACTACGTGTGATGGGGCTCTGCTCTCCTGGTGATGGCTGAACACCTGCCTGCCCATGG
>VZTT01075257.1:26217-41855 GCA_013400855.1 Buphagus erythrorhynchus | reverse complement strand
AACTCTTAATCCAATGTATTAAAAACTAGCTTATCTCTCCAAGTTTTTAAGAATTTCTACATACAAACATCCATAAAGCATGATGACAGATGCAACAGGCACCATATTTTCAGTTTTGAGGAGGAAAAAAGGAAGACTACAAGAGGCAAAGTTAGCCTTCCAGTAAGCTCTACTACTTTATCTCCCACCAACTCCTGCCTTGAACATGAAAAATTATGAGTTGGACTTACAAGTGTCTGATTCTGAACAGGAGGAGCCCACTCGTAAGTCACAGTATCGATGGATATGTTCTTGGCTGGCACTGGGCTGGTCAGTATCATTACATTGCGTTTATACATGGGATTGCCATCATTCTTCAGCTTTGCAATGAGGGTTGTGTATTTTGTATCTTCAAAGAGTTTCCCCACTTTCCGATCTTCCTCATTGCTTGAAGGGATATCATGCTCCTCCTGGCCACATTTGCAGTTGCGGCATATTTTCCTGAAATTCATGGAAACAGCAACAAAATTACAATCTCACACCATCTGGGTGTGTAGTAATATCACCAGGAACCCAAATCCTTTTTTCAGTGCTTTGTTTAGAAATACACACGTTTTTCTGCAATATGTAAAGCACTTCCTTATGTGTCCTGTTGTATTATTTACTTTGTTTATTTACAGATATTATTATCAGATAGATATCAGTTGACTACACTAATGCATTTTTAATATGAACCTATGTAATTTCTTCAGTTACATCTCAGTACTGATCAAACACATATATATCCTTAATCAGTCATCTACCAGATTTATTATAAGATAACTTAATGCATCAACATGATTCCTCCAGCAATCATTGCGTTGGATTTTAGTTTTTCAGTTGCTCTTCATATAGTCAAAGTTATACACACTATATTATTTTCTCCATATGGATTTCTCTGTATGCATGATATTTGGTTATCACTGGGCTGCTATCACGTGGAAACAAATATTTCCTAGAAAGGAAGAAAATGCATACAGACATACAAAGAGTGTAATTGCACCAAGTTCTGTTCAAAGCACAGAATTTAAAGAGAAGATGAAAGAAAAGTTAAAGGCTTATAAGGACAAAGCCTTTCAAAACAGCTCTGAACCAAGTCAGAGGTACTCTGGCACATGCTGTAGAGAGAATTTTCACAGAAAACAGCCTTAAATGGTAGAAGTATATCTACTTACTTGGATATAAATTATATTCTTTCATATACAACACATTTCAACTGCTTTAGCTAACGAATATTAGAAAGCAATTTGTTACCTTAAGCATAATTAAACAACTCATGTATAATGAACAGAACCTTGGATTAGACAAGCTAGTTCATTATTTATTAACAGCATCCCCAGAACTTCAGTTCAAAGCAGTTAGCCAGAAATCAGTGAAACTAGATGTAACTAAAGGTTCTTATTACACACCAAGAAAATGTATCAACCTTCTGGATCTCTAGACTCTGAAGAGGAATGAGCAGTGTTTTACCCCATTATTTATCCTTCATACAGAAAATAGCATAAACTATTAGCTATTAAATGCTTCTGAACCCTGCTTGCCAAAACCCATTGAACTCTTAACATTGTTGTGCATCTTGCTTTATACAGTCTTGAAGGCAAGTTAGGTGCCATAAGCCACAGGAACACAACAAGAATGTGCCATGACTACAGCAAGCCCCTGAGGTAATGGGAAAGAAGGGAGGACCTTTAATTGGCCACCTGAAGTGATACACAGCCAGCCCCAAACATATGCTCTCTATATGTACACCAGTTTAGGATGTGGAGTACTAACATTTCAGTGTATGGTGGATGCTGCACTGGTCATTTGGCTACACAGAAAACATACATTGTGGTAATTTAAGCTGTAAAGCCCACTTCAAATAAAAATACCTAACTCTGCAATAAAAATGAGCCACTCATGCAAAATAAGAATATTAAGCAGAAGTGACTCCACTTTGCAACACAAATACCTGAAGAGATCACTAACTGAAGTGTAGACTGTCTTAACAGCTTCCAACTCATTTTCACAACAGGAAAGATGTGCAGAATTTCAAAGCTGATACTTACCTGGATAGCTACTATAAACTAATCACTTTGCAATCTCCCAGTTTACCAAAACATTCAAGCATGAACTAGCATTGCCCATGAAGCCTAAAAGCTTTACTATGGACCTCAAGCACTTGAAACATAAAATTCTGCAAGATCTTCAGCATCTGTCTACACAAGTCCTTTACATAGCTAATACTTAGAGACTATTTAATATAATAATAAAGCAATTAATATTCACTTTGCTCATCTTTTATGGCATGCATCTGATTGATTATACCTTATTACCAATTCTCAGTCATATCTTTTTTGAGATCTAATACCAGGTGACAGAATCGGACCTTGCTTTTTGCAGAGTTAGTGATTTACATCATGATCACCATGCAGCTTTATGCCTCACAGCACACATGCTACTGGAATTGAAGCACTTTGTCCATCCAAACAATTGACACCAAGCACTTTATTTACTCTTACAAGTTAAATCTTTAGCAACAGTAACCCTAGTTTCAGTCTCGTGTCTTGATGTGATTTAATAACTGATGAACGACCAGACATTCTTGGGTTCCCTGCACAGACTTAGGCAATTGAAGTATGATCATGCTGTCCAGAACTGCTCTGCTTGCAAGACAGACCTCAGTAAGAACAGTTCATATTGCTGTATTGCCTGTGTGACAGGTGGTGCACTCTCCCCACTCTACAGCATCCAACTACAGTAAAGCAGCACCAACAGCAGGCAGAGACCAAACCACCAATTCTACCACAGCTTGTGGGGTAGAATTCATCTTAAACTTTCACATGAGCTGGAAAAGCCACAAGAGCACCTAATTTTTGTTCATGTCATGAAATTGCGTATCTTTTTTCTAACAGCGTTCTTTCAGAATGCAGAATAGCTTAGAGATCCTATTTCTATTTTCAATTAGATGACTCAGCTGCTATCATTATTCTTGGTCCCACCTTGAAGGCTTAACATGTTTCACCGACTGCAGTATCTGTGAGAGATTTGGTTTTGCTTTCCTCATAAATGGGTAGTTGTAAACAAGTCAAAGCACACAATTAGTCCTTAGGTCCTTCCTGGACCCACTGTGAAAACTACTGCATTTATACTTGTATTGAAAATAATGAGGTAGGCACTAATCTTCCCCACCCCTGCACTCACTGAAATTAAGAATTTGACTGTGTGCATTTCAGTCTAATCTCCTTGCTCTTTTAAAGTTAAGTGAATAATTCTTTGCCAACAGTTTGCAATAAGCTGTTACAGGGGCTATGTTACAAGTGTAATAGTGGCCTTGGCATCAGAACTTGTGTACCATTATGCCTCTGAATACAGGACAAAACAATACAGAAAGAATGTGGAGAATGCTGAGTCACAACGATGTCAGCGTATCTCAGTAAATCGAAGGAAAAGCCCCTAGGCTGTTGCCATTTCCCATGCTCCCCTGTATCTCAGCCACATGAAGATGTCCATACAGCTACTAACAGCCCAAAAAAGTATCCTGTCCTGATTTATAATCTTTCCTCTTGAGTAATTTTCGGGACTAAAAGATATCCAGTTGATATTTACACATGTAACAGTTCCTGCACAGTACTGTTTACAATTTAATCCTAACTTCTTTCAGTAGTTGCCACAGCAAAATCCTGCTCATTAAGTCACTCACCGTCCCCTCTGCAGATGGTATATGGCCAATTACTTCTCTTTAGAATAGACTGGCTGGTCATTTTTTTGGTCACTGAAATGACCCCATTCCATTACCTCAAATTTATATTTAACAAGTCTGCCTGATAATTGATGCTTTATTTTCATCTTTGATGTTGAAGTGAACACTTCATGTGCAAGAAAAACCGACTGCTGTTATATACACCCAAAGACATACAAATATATAAAAACATATATGCCTATACAATTTTTATCTCCTTTGACTCTGTCAAGAGGACAGGCAGTGAAAATTTGTTTTCTTCATCTGCATTGTTGAAAACATCTTCTCTTCACTTGAGGACATTCTGCGAGATCCCTGCAGAAGGGGGTGTTATGGACTCCTGCTTATGTCATCACTTCATCAAAGCAGATCAATGCTCCTCCACACCCATCTCAGAATTTGAAAAGCTTTTCCCACTCAAAACATGGAAGATAGGGATGAAGCTTCAAAATCTGTGGAATGAAAAGTTGTGGATCCTTGTAAAGACAGGTCTATTAGATAGTGCCTTGATAGCAGGTGTTGAGTAGTTAGAAAGAACAAGGAAGGAAGGTAGAGATTCCATCCTCTCCAGTGATGAATTCCTGTGTCCTGAATGTCTACTGACAGGAAGGATCAAAGTCTTCCAGCTCCTTCTCCAAAATCAAATGTTATCCATCCTCCTGATTGTCTATTTTTTGGTGTACGGAGAGGAAAAATAAGATGGATAATGATCCTTCCTGTCCTGGCTCCTAGTGACAGGAGGCAGTAGCTGCAAGCATAGAGAAATCCTCAACAAAGACCTGGCAAGTCCTGAGGCTTCTGCCCTCCATGCAGAACAACTAACCTCTTCCTATAACAGAATCACAGAAATCCAGATGGCTCTTGAATATCTCCAGTGAGGGAGACTCCACAGCCTTTCGGGGCAACCTGCTCCAGTGTTTGGTCACCTTTCCAAACTAAAGTAGTTCTTCCTCATATTCAGGTGGAAATTCCTGTGCATCAGTTTCTGCCTGTTGCCCTTTGTCCTATTGCTCGGCACACTCAAGTAGTGCCTGGTTCCATCCCCTTGGCACCCCCACTTCAGATAGTGATAGGCATTGATGAGGTCCCCTCTCAGTCATCACTTCTCAAGGCTGAACAGGCCCAGCTTTCTCAGCCTTTCCTCTTAAGAGATGCTCCAGGCTCTCAATCAACTTTGCTGCCCTTCACTGAACCCCCTCCAGGAGCTCCAGGTCTCTCTTGTACTGAGGAGCACAGAACAGGAAACAGCACTGCACATGCAGAACGCTCCCTAGGACACCATTGGCCTCCTCAGCCCCCAGGGCACACTGCTGGCTCAAGGACAGCTTGTTGTCCACAGGACCCCCAGGTCCTTCTCCACAGAGCTGCTTTCCAGCAGGTCAGCCTCCAGCCTGTGCTGGTGCAAGGGGTTCTTCTTTCCCAGGTGCAGGACCTTGCATTTGCCTTTATTAAATTTCAGATGGTTCTCCTCTGCCCAGCTCTCCAACCTGTCAAAATCCTGCTTCACAGCACTCTGGCATTCAGCCACTCCTCCCAGCTTTGCATCATTTGTGAAATTACTGAGAAGGCACTTCGCTTCTTCATCCAAGTCTATGATTTTGTAATTCCTTCTGTTATGCTTTCTCACTATTAATGCAGCTATAAGTAATTGCAACTGCTTTGAACTGCATCTCAATGCTTCCCTGTCAGCTGTAGTATCAGAAAATCTTAAAAGTCAACTTAAGGCTCTTCCTGCCTTTCATGCACTGTATTTGTGCAGAGAAGCCACATGCTGAAAAAGATCATTCCCAAGCTTAAGAGTCTTGTTTTCAAAAGTTTTTTTAACATCTTAGCAAGTCACAGCAGGGACAGGTACCACTTTCTGGTACATATGCAACCAAGATAAAGCAGAACCTTCCCTCTTGTTTTTAGCAACTTCTCACTCCTGTCCCATAGCTCCCTCTAGTGGGAGATACATTCCCAAAGAGTAATATGTAACTGAGTAGCAATCTCTTACATCCAGCCTGACCCACTGGACAGGCGTGGGGGTTGTTTGGCAGCCTGAAATAAATCTAACGCCTAAATTCAAAGAGTCTTCTCCACCTTCTGCTGCCGCTACATTTAGACAGAAGCATGATTCTGAGGACAATTTGAAAAGCAAAAGCTATTAACACACTAAGATAAACCAGGCAATTGTTAACCATTCAACTACCATTGTCACAACTCTCATTTTATTAATTTTGTGTACAGATCACACTGAGGCTAAGAGAATTTCAAAATTTAGGAATAAATTTTACTAAAGGCTTGGTTCACCACCATTTCTATACTAGCCTCAATTTACAGTTCTGCACCTATAAAACCTGCCCATGCAGTGGCCAAGATTTACAGCACAAACATCTTAAAACAGTATGTGCCACCCCAGAAGAGATATATTCCAAATACTCCCAGCATAGAGAAGAAGGGTGTAGCAGCCCTTGTAAAACCCTGCTACTAGAGAGGTCCACTTGAGTTTTTTGTGTACTTTACAATCTGACTCCCCAGAGGAAAAACCGAGGGTCTTTTATACGGAAATACAGAAAGAAATTCCATGTTGGCTCTCTGAGGAACAGCGTTTTCACGTATCAGACCAAGAGCTGTGCGATGCGCTGGAGCTCCTCGGCTGTCCCCAGGAGAGGGCAGTGTCAGCCTCGCCCAGCCCGCAGCAGAGCCACGCCCGGCACACGCGGCTGCTGCTGCCCCGCTGGCTGGGCTGCATCTGCCGCGGATGGAGGTCAGGCCTTCACAGTGCCCTACGGAGCTGTGCTTTGGGTCTGTGGCTAACACAGCCTTGATACGACTTGCTGTTACTGGGCACTTCTGGCACAAAGTCAAGGCTTCCCCGTTTCTGAACTCTGCCCCCGCCTCACCAAGTAGGGAAGCTGGGAAAGGGCACAGCTGACTCAAATTGGTCAGGGGGGTTTAAATGCTATATAACGTCACGATAAGCAATAAAACAGAAATAAAGGATGAAGAAGACAGGGTTTCTGACTTTTTAAGTAGTTACAGCTTGGAGACTGGCTGAGCATCAGTGTGGTGGTGGGAGATGGCCAGTGATTCCCTTTGCATCATTTGCTCACCCACCACTTCACCTATTAAATTGACAATTTCAACCCATGAGTTGCCTCACTTTTGTTTCTCCTTTTTTGTCTCCCACCCTGATGTCTGGGACAGGGAGTGAGCAGCTGTGTGGGTGTTTGGCTGCTGACCAGGGGCAATCCCTACCCCCAATTATTCTCCCAATGTGTAACTGTTTCTCTAATTACAATTCTTACTTCAACACATCTTTTACAGATGAGTAGCAATGAAATAAGTGGGTAAACTTGAACTGATTTTGGTTATTCATGTTATAAACACAATATTCTGTCCACTTGTGCTACAGTTTGTTCCTAGTTAAAAAAGTTTCAGATTTAAAAGGCTAACAACTAAGTAAACAAGTATTTGGGATGCATCACTTTCCATTTAAGTGATAGACTACCAAAATCTATGCATCATGCAAAGCATATTGATATATTTTTTCCTTTGAGAACTATTTACACAAAACTGAATTAAGACTTCAGATATACTCTTACTGTCCCCACTAGCAGCTCTACTATTTTCAAACTCATTCTTGAATTCTCTCAATTGGTAACTTTTTGACTGTTTCAGAGGCATGTGCCATATTTGTCTGACACTTAGATTAAGCTTCTCAGGCTACTTCCAGCCACCTTATTTATCTGGACTATCCTATATGGATTTCCAAACTAAATCTTAGCTAAACAGTCACTGTTTTAACATCTTTTTCATTACTTGCTCTTTAATCCACTGCTGTTTACAGACTCTTACTCTCTAGGAGAGACAGTGGTCCAATGAGCTATGTATTCAGGACCTGGCACAATGAGCCCTAAACCACAGGAAGATAGTGCAATATGGATAAAGAAAAACACAGGCAAAACCCCCAAATACTCACACAGAAGTAGACACCTTTTAACTTTGCAATCATACTATGATGTGACTAAACCACTTTAGCCATTTTATTTCTTTTTATTCCAAATTATTTATTGTTAAAGAATAATCTAGCAATTACAAGGTGTAACATTAGCAACTAAGTTAAAAAAAAAACAAAAAACAAAGAGAAAGTTAACTGGACTTTTTCCTCCCCCACATGTAATTTCCCCATCTTGCATGGTGACAATGAAAAGAAGAGCTTTCAAGTAGAAAGTAATACAATTTCTCATCTAACCATGGATAAACACTATTGACTCTTGCAATTTTTGGAATTCTCTTTTATTGCATTACTTACATTAATTCTGTTTTATTTTACTATTACTTCTACACACAACCCCTCAGGAATGCAGTGCATATTGAAAAAGTCTTCCCATAAATTAATTATTTCTTTTATCTTTAGATGATCACATTTACTTACTAGTCCATTACCACTTCTTGATCTATGTCATTATTTCTAAGATGTTTCTATAGCTACATATTAAAGCTAAGAATATAGCTTCTTGATTATGTATCAACCTCCAACAAGTTTTTGCTGTTTTGTTTTTTGTTTGCCTGATTATTTTCTAAACAGTCTCATCTGCAGTCAAATATTTGGGCAAAGATGTAAAATCTCCTAGGCCTTATGAGCACCTAATGCCACTATGGCTAGGATACAAAAGCAACTTTAAAAAAGAAAATTCTACTAAAAATGCAATTTTCACTGTAGCTAGTTAGTATTGGTTAAATGCAGTAATTTTCACTGATAGCATGTGCTAGTGCTACTAACAATTATTTTTCTGTTCTTTTCAAGCTTTTCCCTTTGAGAGGGACCTTTCTTCTAAAAAATCAGAATTACTAAGGTACATCTTAGAGCACACCCAGTATTATAAGTGAACTGGGCCAGTGACACATAAATGCATTAATATATATAAATACATCTTGTTTCAATAAAACAAGGTCTTAATGAAATACAAAGTTTCTGCATAAGTAATGACAGACTATTTACTGCTATTTTCAACTCACTGATTTAGGAACAGTACACCATCCAAGGCTCAGTACTACCTAACTTATTTGAATTTGTGTGACACACACAAGTGACACCTCTTCCCCATCTAAATAAGTTGTAGGTATGTACAAAGTTCCAAATATTTTCAAAATAATTTTACCTAGCGTCTCAGATCAAAGCTTACATATTTGGTCAGGAGTTGAAAAAACATTTTCTTACAGAGAAAAAATACACTTTTTCCCTGTCATGTCTCTTACTGTAAGGCTAGATGTATTTTTTACTAATCTACTTCAATTGTTTAGTCAGCTAAAGCAAATGCTGCAGTAGAAGCACTACCATTCACTTCAGGGCAGATGAAATGTGTGTTCATAAGTGATGAGATACTCTGTTGTAATGCAGCTGAGAAGTTCTGGCCCTGAACTGTGTTAGCTTTTTTAAAGCATCTTAATAGTTCAACTGAGAGAAAGAACAAAAATGGTTACTTAGACATTTTCATACATTTGTCAAGGTCTGCAGTGCGGAGTCACAGCTTAGGATACATTTGGTGTCACTTACCTCCAGTAATGAAGCTCAAATCCTTCACACTTTTCCTTGCATTTTAAGCAGGGGGCACCAAATCCTTCCTCATGGCCCAAGCCCATCTGTGTAGAGAGGAAGATGACTACAGTCAGCTTCAAGAATTACGCTGCATAAATGATCTTACTGATGCCTTTGTAGTCTGCAATCAACAACTAAAGCAAAAGATTAAGCATTTGACTAAGCTGACACAAGGACAGCATTCTGGAGTCCACTCACCTTCCTACTGTATCTCTATAAGCAGCAGTATTCACACAAGCCTGTACACAGGGTTGAGCTAAGCAGGCAGAGGTAGCCTTAGTACTTTTCTGGTGACTTTCCTCCCCAGCCCAGCTTGCTCTACAAACTTCACACAAGGAAAGAAGCAGATTCCTTGCAGCATTTCCTGAGGTCTAAGGCTGTGAAACCAGAGTAAATGAGGCCAGAAGATCTCAAGTCAAAGGACATTTAATCCAGCTGCCTGGACAAAGTGATTTACAGTATATGACTTGGCAAAATACATGAGATCAAGAAATAAACACACCCCACACTTATATGCACTAACCTGGAATAAAGGAAACAACTAGAGAGGTTTGTCTAATATTTCCAAGTATATTTGAGGCTACTCTGATAGAGAACAGCACATACCCTTTACAATTTCATTTTAGCTGGACTCATACCAGCTTACTTTCTGAGGGAAAAGAGAAATAGCACAGTTAGCAAAATCAGTGAGCAGAAGCAATATGCAAAGGGCTTCAAAAGGACAGATGACCAATTCACAATGCAGAGGAAATATCAGAGAATATAGAAAATAGTATATAGTAAAGGCATTCACACAATATATCAACACATCAGCAAATGCAAGCAAACCAAGTAACAACCACTTGAAATTTGAGGTGAAAAACAAATATGAAGTAGGATAACTTACGCATTCATGTAACACAGTAAAATTAAAATTTAATTTTACTCCAGCGCTTTAAACCTTTGAGTAACAGGGCTCTCAAATCAGACAGATGAAGGAAGGACCATAGAAATGTGGCCACAGCTGGGTATGCAGGCTCATGCCCAACATGCAGAGGAATCCATCCCCACACCCCCACGCAGTAGGAGGAGCGCTCCCAACTAGCTGTAGGTAGAAACTGCAGTTCAGCTTCCACCACGAGCTAGAACTGACAAGTTCTAGTACTAATTTTAGTTCTGGCAACACCACCACAATACCAAAGTTAATTAGATGTGGTGATACAGTTTTATTATTAAGATTGCCATTTACTGAGAGAAATCATACTACTATTGTTGTGTGTACAAGGATATAAACCAAGTCAACTTTCAACTTGCTTCCATCCAAAATAAAGAACAGATTATTCGCAAGCCACTTGTTTAATGCAGAACACATGGTAAAATGCAGGGAATACCATGTTTTCAGTCATTTTATAATTTAAAGGATCACTGCCTCAACAGTCATCAGACATCCCTGAGGAAAACTCCCCCGAAGATAGTGATCCATTTAGTGAAAAGAGGGATGTTGGCAGCTATTAAGCTATTGCAGGGATTGACAGAAGGACATGACATTATTTCTTTCATATCTGGAAGATGAAATACAAGCTGGCTGTGACCATGGTGACATCTTCATCAACCTAAGGGCTCAAAAAGTTCATGTTATAGGTGCTAACCTGAAGCCTACCAGCAGGTATGTAAAAAAAGCATAACTTTAAAGATTAGGTTCTTCATCAGCTACACTTTTGATAAGCTAACTAGTTAATAAAAGTTCATCTTCACTGAAGATGGTATTTATTCACACAATAATAAATTGTGTCTTCTCATCTGAAAACCAGAGATCTCCCATACACACACACACACCACAAATTACAAAAAAAAACTAAGCACTTTTCCCAATTCACACTCGAAGAGAACAAGGTGTTGGCCAGAAAGAATGTTTTCTAAAGGGAAAAAGGAAAGTAAAGCAACACAAAACAACCTTTTTTTTTTAATTGGGGGGGGGGCAGTCTAGAGGAAAGAGGGAAAGACAGGTTGTTTTGTTATTTGCTGTTGTTTTTAAAATCATCCTCTCTTAAAAGTTTTTAAACTTTAAATATGATTGCACTGCCCTAATAAACAAACTAAACTCCCACAGAACTCAAATCTCCTTCCCCCGCAGAAGACAACATTAACCTTGCTGCTCTTGCTGCTACTTCAGTTACAAACTGGCATTATTTCTTTATGCTCAGGCTCTCTCTTCCTTCAAAAAGAGTGGAATTAGAAGAAAAAGAAATAATGATAAACTCATTAGTATGGTAATTAGAAGATTTAGAAACATAGGATCACTTGTTTAGAGAGGCCTATTTTATACTACAGAGAAATAAGCTTGACATTTCAAGAATTCCCAAAACAGAATCTGAAATTCAAGTAAGAAATATTAAAAAAATTGCAAAAACCATTTAAACTATCATTTCCAAGCCTACTAACATTTAAGTTTTGTGTTTTTTTAGCTAAAAAAACACCTCTTAAGAAACAAATTAAGGAGAGGAAATATGTGCTATCTAAATTCCCCACCCAGAACATTCTCTCCAGAATACAGGGACAACACCCAGCCAGTCTACTTGCACTTTCACAGCCAGCAGTCTTAGTGCAGATTTCTTCAGAAATCCAGCATTCTACATTCCCTCCCCAGAAATAAAGAGCACATCATTACGTAAATGCTTGTGCATCTCAAGACAAATAAATTGAATTAGCAAATGAGACTTGTTTTGAAACAGGTTTTTCAGTTTGCTGTGAAACAGAAAGAAGGGAATTACATTTCTATACACATTATCTGGGCACCTTATGGAAAAGGTTTAGCTCAAGACTGAAAGGTACGCTAAAAAAAAAGTTAGATGTGATTCTAGATGCACACACAGCTTCAGCCTTTGTTCTGACAGAGAAACTACATGGCTGCTTGCCAAAAATTAAGATATAAAATAGCCAAACTCAAAAGCACTGTGGGCTATTGTTATCCACAAGCCAGTGCATTACACATATTTCTCCAGAGTCCTGTAACAGGACATCCTTCAGCTGTAAGAAAGCATCAGCCTCAGAAATTACTTTCTTCAGCAGCCAATTTAGCTGTGGTTTAGGAAATTTATAAACCTAAAACTTTAGTGCGTTGCTTCTTTACTGCTACCCATATCTATCTCCATGTCTTCTGCAGAACATGGCCAGCTCCAAGCAGAAGCACCCACAGATATAGAGCAGGCTGAGCACTGGAGAGGTAATGCATGCCTGAGAACAGCAGGGAACCCATTTTCCCCATAAATGGAGTTATGGCACAGACAGATCAGCTGAAATACTGCCAGAAGAAGGTTTCTGTCTGTCTACCACCATTAATTTTCATTTTACAGCAAAAACTAACCAAACCCATCTGGTATTACCAAAATACGCAGTACTGACTTAAACAGCCTGAGTACAGAAGATGATATAACTATGACTGAGATCATCTGTTGCACGCTGCTTTCAAGATTACACAGTACCCAAGGGCAAAAAGCTTTAAGTGGTTACAGCCAAGTGACAATTACTGAGAGATTGCCCTCTTTCAGTTCACGCTGGAATCTAGTGACAAAAGCTGGCTAACTTTACAATAAAGAGTCGTGCATAGAAACTTACTATCATCTTAAAAGCCCAAATGATCACATTCAAGTGTCTAGGAGTTTGCTCAGAAGTGTAAGAGAAACAGCAGTTCCTATGAAATAGTTTAAACCTGGCTCATCAGAAGGGTTTATTCTTAAGTTCACTGAACATTTATTATCTCCTCGGTCCCACTACTAGACGAGAATTAAGTCTGGCCTCAGCTGCTTTTCCTTCCTCACTCCAAGAGGGCTCCAGTACTACCAGACAGGTGAGCTTCATCCTGCCTCAGACAGTAAGACACAATACTGGTACTTAGGCTCTGTAAAGATCAAAAACCCTTCCAATGTTACAGATCCCTCCAGAATTTGAAAGGATGTGGCTACACAGTAAGAATGCTGTCACTAATGGATAGCAATAATTAACAGTCAGCCTCAGACGAGAACTAAATCCTCTTCACTATCCTTTTTGCAGAAGTTTCTCCTGAGGTCTTCAGTGCTCCAAGTACAGAATTGAAGTGATCCATGCTAAAGCTATTCTCACATTTACCATAAAATCCTAGGAATGTTCTAGTTTGAAGATTAGTTAACTATTGATCTATTTGGATATTTGAGTGGGAAAGCACCTGTACAGCACAACAGATTTCTAGTACATCATAATGTGCTTTCGGCACTTTCAAAGAAGGGAAGGTAAAGCAGGAAGGACAAACAAAAAAACGCCAAAAAATGAGAAATGTCATTGCTGTGCATGCTCTATTGCTGAGACCTGATCTTGTATCACTATATTCTGTACCATCAGAAGTCTTCTCTAGCAGGAAAACACAACAAATGTAAAATAAAAATAGGCTACAGCATTTAAACTTCAAAAATATAAGAGCAATGATACTTCTTAGGATTCCAGAATGAAGAAAAGAACAAACCACTACAAAATACATATGAATATCTGGACAATGCTCTTATAAAACTTTGACAGACATTGTATGAGAAGGAAAAAAAATTCAGATCTGTAACAAAGAGCAGTATCCCATGAACCACTTTGTTTTTAACGTATCTATTAAAATTAATGGCAAGTGTGACTCTGTTTTGTTTTAATATGCATTTTGATTTAGGGAAAAGTTGACTGGAATTAAGAAGCCTGGGTACAGAAGTCCATTTTGCACAGAAAGAAGGATGCCAAAAAGTGGCTCCATCCAAGAAAAATATTTGGAAGATGATCTGGGCAGGACAGGCAAAGGAATAAATCAAGGAGCTGCAGTGACCTGATAGTACAAAAGCCCCAGGAATTTATTTTATTGTGGTATCTTCTACTAAATATCAAATAGCTCAGAATTTAAATATTAAGGCACTGCTACACAGTGTACCTTCAAAAGGCTAACAGCTATTAAAGATAGCTCAGCTGGATAGGAAACAAGTGTTGTTTATGCACAAAGTCCAGCACTACACTACCTAAGTTTGAATACAGCTGACACACACACTAACATTATCTGTAAACCTCCAGTACAACACTATCCATCATCCAGTACTGCAGAGGCAATTTTCACAGTACTCCATGTATTTTGTTTTGACATCAGCACTCTTCCCCAGTTGCATCCTCTAACATTAGGTTTTGAGAAGCAGACCTGGAAATCTACACATTCATTTTTAGGAGCTTTAGTCAAGTAGGAAAGTGCATGCTTTTTTTCTGCTTTTAAAAGCTGCAGCTAGACAACCTCAGACTGAAAACAAGGCACGAATAGAGTTAGACAGACTTTAAAAACAACAAAAAATCCCCCAACAAAACCAGAAACACATACACAGCAGTACTAGAGTACAGTTAGATTTGGTGGATTTGGGAAATGTCATGACAGAAGCCTCCTTATTCCCTTGACCTGTTCATTTGAGACACTAGGTAACAGGTGTGACATGCTTTTATCTTAACACCCCTGCTCTTCCTGACTGTTTCCAGAATGTAAAAGAACCCTACCAACTTTGGTCATCAGCAAAAACTATGTATTAGGAGGGTTTGTACATATACACCCCTATTTAAAAAATGCATACATATACATATATATATACACATATATATACACATATATACACACCATCCATACAAACAAGTATTAGTTATATATAAATGAAACATGTATTTGTTTAGATTGTAAAATACAATTTTAAACTAAACTACATTATAGATATTTACATCTACACCCTTATAACTGTAGACTTTGTATCTGCTAGGAAGAAGATAGTAATTTGCATGACATGCTTAGTATACTTTCTGAAGTAAAAAAGTAATTTTAAGCAATTTTACCAATAAAATTTCATTGAAAATTGCTACTCACCATTGCTATTATTTACTTAGAAGAAAATAGGAACATTTCTTTCTTTTTTTCCAGGAACAATTGCAGAAGTAGATCTTTGTTACTTTTATGACAGAATACTATAACTCAAAGTAAGTTAATTTTTTCCCTCTTGCTGTAAAATACTTGGCTTGTAATTATACCCTAACCAAGAAAGCTTCATCTGATCTTAAAAGTCATGTAGTCCTGCATTCAAAGAGTTTCTTGACTTGCTATCCAGGCATTTCATGATATTTTATAGACAGACACCTGGGGAGTACTTTTGCCATAGGAAAAAAAGAGTAAAAGTCAAAAAGTTTAATTTAGCCGTGCCATATTTGCCAAGCTGCTATCCAGGATGCTGGACAAAAAATAACTAGAGGTATGGATTCAGACAGTTGTTCCAAAAACTATCCAAATAACTCTTTTTTTTTTTTTTTTTT